>CM061533.1:186445844-186562127 GCA_030545055.2 Neoaliturus tenellus | reverse complement strand
ATTTTGTTTTATGCAAAAGTCAGTTATGAGAAATTTGACTTGCCAGTTGGGCATAAAAGACTACCTATCTAAGTAGTGTGTTTTGGTTACTTCTGCGCCGGAAGTCGTGCCATCTGCCCGAGCAGCTGCTCGAGCAGATGGCGTCAGATGCTGGGGTGCAGATGGCGAGAGCATATGTCCTGAATTTGAAGTAGAATTGGGCATGAATTAAGAGTTAGTTGAAAACTAAAATTCAACTGTGTTAACTAAACTCTAAAAGTTGAACAAAAATTAAGAGTAAGATCAAAACTGAAATTCAACAGTTATAACTGGGGGCCTGGAAAGTATGTCAAGGTCATCCAGAGTAAGTTTTAAAAAAGCCTACCCAACTACCACCAGAAATAGTTTAAAGTTGAACTAGTTGGTGATAGTGGGATAATTCATTCGTGCCATGGGAGAGGTGTTTATTGTTTGAAAGTTGGCGATCGAATGAGAAGCGCCGCTTAGGGAGAGGGTTTATAAAATGGCAACCTTCCCCCACCACCCCTTCCCCCACTCCTTTAGACCAATAACCGGTTGCCGACTCTATGTGGTGAAACTGAATTAAACATGGCGGCCGCCATGGATAATTCTAACCTCAAACCTTAGCTCAGCTGAAGAGAATAGAGGAGCATGAAGTAGGAATTGTGGTGACAGCGCTTATATGAGGAATAGTAGGGGTAAAATAAAAAAACTTGTTGAACACAGTCGATAGGTGTAACAAGTTCAAAGTTGTTGAATTGTAACATAGAATGCAAAATGTTGTAAATAACACTATCATCAACATTAACCTGCGAAGTCTTTGAAGAGTATAATGGGTTAAAACTGTACTTCTTCCTAACTCTATTTAAATTAGTTCTACACTTTGAAATTGAAGGTTTAGAAGTACTTTGTAATATGTGTTGTGTTCGCAAAAGCTTTAATTTTAAACATTGTGCAGTCATCATAACCGATGTGTTAAGTTCAGAAGTTAAAAGAAGACTGAGATATAAAATGAAGTGTAAAAGAAATTGAAACAGAAAGCCAGAGTAGTAATTTTATAGGTTAGAATTTACGAAGGCTATTCCATGGATAATTCTAACCTCAAACCTAGTAAGTGAAGTAGTCATAACATAAAACTAACGAGAGATGATGACCGAGCGGATGCGAGGCAATGAATGTTTGTAGCGCGATAAACTACCCACCTTTATAGAGGCAATAACTCCAGCCAGATGGCGGCAGATGGCAAGCAAATGACTGGTTGACCGACTTTCACCTGAGTAGTAAGAGAAGTAGGGTTCTGTGTCTATCCCTACTCCTTGGGGTCAATGACCGACCGGAAAGGTCAATGACCTCCCCCCCCTCCCCCCACCCTCCCCCCTCCCCCCCTCCCCCCCTCCCCCCCCGAAAAAATGGAGCCCCCCCCCCTTCCCCCACTCCTCCAGGTCAATGGCCGGTCACCACCGGTTGTTGACTTTATGTGGTGAAACCAGACTAAATATGGCAGCTGCCATGGATAATTCTAACCTCAAACCTGCTGCGCATGCAACAAGTTCTCCGGATCGGAATGAGTCTATGCTATGCGCATGCGCCTAGTCCTGTATTACTCACTTTAGCGCTACTGCACATGGATAATTCTAACCTCAAACCTTGGATTTGTGTTGTTGCGCATGCGCCGCTCCCCACTCCTTTGCCTTCCTTTTACACTGCTGCGAACTGGACTGGATTGAACACTGTACTGGAGTGAAACAACTTCCCCCACTACTCGAGAATCCGAGGAGCAATACGAGCCTGATCTTAGCGTCAGTCGTCAACAAACTTTCATAGCGAAAGGTTGTTGGCGACTCAGCAAGAGGTTTCAAATATATAGTAGGCCTATATATATTTGAACTTCTTCTACTACGTTGCGTTTTTTAATGCAATGTGGTATGTGTGTGTGTGTGTGTGTGTGTGTGTGTGTGTTTATTTTAAAGTTGTATTTAATTTAAGAAATAATTTGCGCATTGCGATGTTAGTTATAAGTTGGGTTTAGCATTAAGGTGTATTAATTTTAAGAGGTGTTTAGCATTAAGGTGTATTAATTTTAAGAATAATGATGGTATTTGGTTGTGTTGAATTATTTGGTTTTTAATAATGATGTGTTGGTACTAATAATTTATGTTTGTTTTGTGCATTGTTTTGCCTTACAGCTAGATGTTAGGGGGTAGATTAACTGTAAATTCAGAAGTTCAGTTGAACTTCATTTAAAATGGGTGGGACATCCGCAAGCCGGACTTTTTTTTGCATTTTGTTTAGGAATATGATGGGTGGGATTAGTTTGGGTGGGGTTAGAGTTGCGTTTCTGCATTAACTGTTCCAGTTTCCCTGAAATTAATGGTTACGCTTTGATGAGGACGGGAAGTTACGCTTTGATGCGGACGGCCCAGGGACCTCCCTTGCAGAACGTAACTAGTGGGTTGGGAGTGGGAACCGCTAGGCAAACAGGGTGGTGGGAACAGTATTACTGTTCCCATCACCTTGGATCATTATAAATCTTGAATGACCTTGACCCACTTTCGGAAGGGTCAATGACCCCCCCCCCTTCCACCCCCCCCTCCCCCCCCTCCCCCCCCGAAAAAATGGAGCCCCCCCCGAAAAAATGGAGCCCCCCCCCTTCCCCCACTCCTACCCCCACTCCTTCCCCCACTACTCCGGGTGAATGACCGATCATGACCTGAAAAATTAAAATGGCTATAACTTGATAACGGATTGACGGATTTGGACAAGCGATACATCATTGAAAAGGTCTATGTAAGACAAACATTTTAGTAAAAGAAGAATTTGGTTATTTTATTTTAGTCAAAAGTTATGTGAATTATTTGAAATAAATACCTTCTCTTTCCCCTTTTCCCCCACCTCCCAGGTCAATAATCAGTCTTGGCCAGCTGCTACCCCTCTCATTTGCATATTGTTATAAAAGACGCACCGACTGCGGCTAACATTTCATTCTGATTCCAGACGTTACGCTGCGAACTTGGAGCCACAACCATGTCATCTCTGCCAACTACAACTTCTACTTCAACTTCTACTTCTACTTCAACTTCTACTACGGCTGTTCCTGCACCTAAGAAAACTCTTCGCCTCAAAAACCTTCCTGATTGCTACAAGAACCGACTTGCATCTCAACCTTCAACTTCTGGAGCTATTCTTCCGCCAACCAACACTTCTAGACTTCGTAGTATTTTTTCACCGCCTTCGCCTTCGCCTTCAACTTCGCTTTCAAATGACTCCGCACCACCATTAACTACTATGCCGCCACCGCAGAAGCCAGTTCACCACCGTACTAATACCCCTTCCGTTGAAACCATTGTTCATCGTCTTAGCACACCCATTATCCCACTATCACCATTGCCTCCTACCCCACCACTTAGTACACCTGAAGATCATACCTATCACAAAACTGAATCCTCTCAACCTGCTACTAAATCAGCTCCTAAATCAGCTCCTAAACCAGCTCCTAAACTTACTCCTAAACCTACTCCTAAACCCGCTCCTTCAGAGCAACCACTTAGTACACCTGAAGATCATATCTATCACAAAACTGAATCCTCTCAACCTGCTACTAAATCAGCTCCTAAATCAGCTCCTAAACCAGCTCCTAAACTTACTCCTAAACCTACTCCTAAACCCGCTCCTTCAGAGCAATTTCAATTATTACAAGAACGGCGTCGTAGGGCATTTAGCCGTCCCACTACTTGCCCTGAAACGCTTACTAGGGGAATTAAGAAAGGATCACCTTGTGGGAGGAAATGTGTAAAAAACGAAAGTTTTTGCCGTGTACATGTCGTAAAACACATTTCTGAACCACAAGTGACAGAAACCCCCACTGTTGAATACCAATCCAAAATTATTGGTGTGAAAGGAAATAGGCTTAAGAGAGGTTGTGTCTATTTTTTTGAAAGTGTTATTGACAACGAACACATTTTGGCAACTTGTAACGGCGTAAGATATAATATTAAAGTGATTGAATCCTTGCGCAAAGAGAAATCCGTTTATGAGTTAGACTCTAAAGACTATCTCCTCAGACACAAACTGGATGGTATTACAAGGTGGGGGCGTAGCAAGTAAATTCACATAGTTTTTTTCCAAATTATTGCTTAAAAAATACTGGGGGAGAAACACAACGCGTTGTAGCGTTGTGTTTCTCCCCCATTATTTTTTAACACTCTAAGTCCCGTGACCTACTAACCTACTTCCATTTGAGTAGTAAGAAAAGTACTTCCCCCACTCCTTTGGGTTGATGACCGGTTAAGGTCAGCTCTTACCCCTCATTTGCATACTGTTATAAAAGCGGAGCGAGCGTTGGTCACTCCTTCATTTTGCTTCTACACGCCGCTCTTGTTGTTTCGTCTCTGCTGTTTACAATATTACCTACTTAAAAATGCCTCCTCATGTGAATGACCATATTAATTCTTCCAAAATTTCCGATGTTTTTCTACAACCTGAAGACATTTTAAATAATGATAGTGAGAGTGAGGATGATGATGATTATACTGTTGAACTTAGTGAAGAACGTAAGGTTATAGCAATTGATCCACAATTTCCATTTGATACAATAGAAAAGTTTATAGTTGAAGCTAATAAATGGTTAAATTTAGGATGTTATGTACGAATTGACTCTTTTATATTGTATGGTGATAGTCATTCTTTCCTTGTCACACCAAATGACAGAGACCGCATGTTGCAGTGGGCACAATCTATGATGGAGTGCTATGAACAAGGTGTGGACACTGGCGGCTATTTTCTTGCACAACTAGTGTAATAACAAATTACCCTTCCCCCCATGTAGTGAAAAAGGAAAAGAAATATTAGGAATCTAATTATAATACTTCCTTCCACATATAAAGAAGAGGGGGAAAGGAGTGGGGATTATAAAGTGGTGGGGGAATGTGTATAAATGCAGGTTGTTTGAAGAGACTTTTATTATTATTGTGGCTTTAGCAGAAACAACATGGAGTTTAAATCTTCAGCAAAAATAAGGAATAATATAATAAAGAAAGAAATTCGCAAGAAAGAAAAGATTGAACTTATAAAATTACAACTTATAATACCTTCCATTGAAATTGGATGTAGCAAACTAAAGACTTTGGTGAAAACTAACGAATATTTGTTACAATTGCTAAAAACAATCGAAGAGTTGAAGAGAAAGAATGGACATTCTACATAGTAAAATTTGAACATTTTAATATAAATAAGTAAACTGAAAAAAGTAGATGTAGAATAGAGAGCGAGGAATAGATCACTTTGTGGTAATGGACTAACATGCCACTTAGTGCTCTATTCCTCGTTCTCGCGTTAAATTGGATTACCTTGACCTATTTGTTTGACTGTTAGAATTTGGTTAACACTGTTGAATTTCAGTTTTGAACTAATGTTTATTTTTATTCAACTGTTAGAGTTTTTTAACACTGTCGAATTTTAGTTTTGAACTAACTTTTAATTTATGCGAATTTTCAGTTCAACTCTAGTTAATTTATGCGCAAATTTAGTTCAACCAAGTGCCTGTGCTCTAGCCATTTCCACTCCAACATTTGTTATTTTAACATCTGTCCCATAACATCTGTCCTAACAGATGTTAAAAGAAAGTTTGTTAAAGTTTGAATATAAAGAAGTATATACTAAAACTCCAATGGGAATAAAGAACACAAATGAACAATTAGTTTGTAGAAGGTTAATATTTTGTTGAAAATGTTTGATTTCCTAGGATAGTGAAGAGGATGAAATAGTGGTGGGGGAACCATTATAATAGGAGGAACGTGAGAGCCCACTTCATTTCTTGGTGAAATTTCGAAGAGTAAACATCTCAACATGTATCGTTGCGATAAATGTTCGGAATCGTTTCACGATGAAATTCTATTAGACTGTCATAAAGAACTAATTCACAACAACCCAGAAGAAAAACAAGAACAACAAGAACAACAAGAAGAACAAGAACAACAAGAAGAACAAGAAGAACAAGAAGAACAATATGAAATAACAGCAACATCTTCAACTACTTTACCAAATCTACAAGTATTTGCATTACCGGTAAAGTAGTAATGCATCATAAGATTCAAAATGAAAACTTGAAGCTAGAAGAATTTATTAGAGAAGCAAAACCAATTGTAAGTAAAACTTTAAAAGAAGAATTAAAAAGATTGAACTTTCTTAAATTTGGTTTACTACTAGAAGCTATGTTTATAAATGTACAAGAAGAATTATCACCAAGAGGATTCATAACAAAAAACCGAACCATTATGGGAAGTTCAAACATTGATTCAATAGTAGAGAACTGTATAGAAGAAATATTAACAAAAATTCAGGAACACGAAGGAAGAGGATCCGGATGGAGTCTTACAAGTATTGAAGTATTAGATATAAGAGTTCACAAACATGGATATGGAGTAATGGGATCAAGTTACATTCCTCTGCCAAAAAGAATTGAAGATACAAAATCTTGTATTAATGTTAAAAATGAAGACAATGAATGTTTTCGTTATGCAATGACAACTAAATTTGTACCACATCATGCGAATAGACCTGACCAAGAATATGAAAATCAAAGATTTAGATACAATTTTCAAGGAATCACTTATCCTGTATCACTGAAAGATATATCAAAATTTGAGAAGAAAAATCCCGGTACGTCTATCAATGTTTTTGCATTAGATAGTTCAAACAAAGTGTATCCTTTACGTATTGCAAAAGAAGAGCTACCAGATCATACGGATTTACTACTACTAACGCGAGGAGATGTGTCTCACTATGTGTACATAAAGCAATTTGATCGTCTTGTTAACAAGCAACTTTCAAAAAATCGAAACAAAAAGATAATTTGCAAGAGATGTTTTAATTTTCAACGAGAAGGAAGAGAAGGAAGAGAATGGTTACAAGAGCACAAAAGACTATGTAACAATAATTATGAAGCAAAGATTAATTTACCTGCGGAAAACAGAGCATTCGTTAAATTTGAAAAGGTTCATTATCAATACCGTATCCCTTTCGTTGTGTATGCGGACTTTGAATCAACACTTGTTCCTGTTGAAGATGAAAATTGTGAAGCTAGAAAAAGTGTCAAGTATCAAATGCACAAACCAAACAGTTTTTGTTTAATGGTGAAATCGACATTATCAGAAGAACATTTAAACAGATATGGATTAACTTCAGAACCTCTAGTATATCGTGGTGAAAATGTAGAAAAAATATTTCTTGATCACTTATATTCAATAGCTGGAAATGTACAAAGATTATATACAAATATTGTACCAATGAAAACGATGGAGGAAGAAGAAGAAATTCAACATGAAAATGCAACTCGATGTTTCTTGTGCAAAAATGATTTTACTATTGAGAATTATAAAGTTAAAGATCACGATCACCTCACTGGTTATTACAGGGGTGCTGCTTGTAATAAATGCAACTTGAGCTATCGTTTACCACTATTTATTCCTGTGGTTCTGCATAACCTCAGTGGGTACGATGCTCATTTCATAATACCCGAATTAGGAAGAGACGATGGTAAAATTGATGTATTAGCTGAAACTTCAGAGAAGTTCATCAGTTTTTCCAAAGAAGTTGGAAACATGAAATTAGATTCTTAGACTCCTACAGATTTATGCCGTCGAGTTTGTCCAAACTTTCAGAAATTTAAGGAAACAAGATTTAATCGAAACAAAGAAGATTGTAAATAACGACAAACTGGATTTGGTACTTCGGAAAGGTGTGTTTCCATATGATTACATAGACAGTTTAGAAAAATTTAATGAAACATCACTTCCGGCTAAAGAAGAATTTAAAAGTAAACTTTACGACATGGACATATCTCAAGAGGACTATGATCATGCATGTAAAGTATGGAACGAATTAGGATTTAGAACATTAGGAGAATATTCAGATTTTTATGTTAAATTAGATGTAACTTTATTATGTGATATAATGGAAGAATTTAGAAATACGTGTTTTGCAGCTTATGGATTGGACCCTCTTCATTCGTACGCTTCACCTGGATTAGCATGGCAAGCCATGTTGAAAGAAACAAATTGTAAAATACAACTTCTTACTGATATAGATATGGTTTTAATGTTAGAGTCAGGAGTTCGAGGGGGATTGACGCAAAGCGTTACACGACATTTTAAGGCGAACAACAAGTATCTGCTCGATTATGATGCATCAAAACCAACAACATTCCTGGGTTATTTTGATGCAAATAACTTATACGGATGGGCAATGTCAAATCCCCTTCCATATGATAATTTTAAATGGATAGATCCAGAATCGATTGGAAACATAATGGATTACCGAAGCATGGTGAAACTGGTTACATTTTTGATGTGGATTTTGAATATCCTGAACATCTTCATGATCAACATTATGATTTACCACTTCTTCCGAAGACTGAAATTTCCCCTACTGGAAGATGGCCAAAATTATTGATGACTTTAACCGACAAGTCTCGATATGTTGGACACTACTGGATGATACAACAGGCTTTAGACTTAGGACTGAGAATTACAAAAATTAATCGAGTACTACAATTTTCTCAATCTTGTTGGTTAAAACCTTACATCGACAACAACACAAGAAGAAGAGCCGTCGCTACATCAAGTTTTCAAAAAGATTTTTTTCAAATTAATGAACAACGCAATATTTGGCAAGACTTTGGAAAACAAAAGGAAACATAAGGATATCAAATTGGTAACTGATCCAGTAAAATTACAGAAATTAGTGCAACAACCAAACTTTGGTTCATCTGTAATTATTAATGAAAATCTAGTTGTTATTTCCATGAACAAGAAGTCAGTTGAAATGGATCGTCCTTTGTATCTTGGAATGTCAATCTTGGATATTTCAAAAACACATATGTATGAGTTTCATTATAAGAAGATGGTTAACTATTATGGAAGAGAGAACATTGGTATTGCATATATGGATACGGATGCACTCATTTACTGGATTAAAACAAATGACATGTATGAAGATCTACGCACCTTTATATATAAAGATGATTTCGACTTTTCCGATTATCCTAAGGATCATCCAAATTACGACTACGACAAAAACAAGAAAGTATTGGGAAAATTTAAAGATGAAACAAATGGTGTGCCGATGATGGAAATTGTAGCATTAATGTCCAAACTGTATTCATTTCAACTGTACATAAATGAAAGGAATGAACATCAAGTCACGAAAAAAGCCAAAGGAATAAAAACTTCTTTCCTGAAGAAGAATGTACAGTTTGAACATTATAAAAGATGTTTGTTTGAAAATGTTGAAACAACTGCAACGTTCAACACTATTAGAAGTTATAATCATCAACTTTTTAGTGTCAAACAAACAAAGTGGGCATTAAGCTACAAAGATGACAAGCGCCATATTTTAGAAGATAAAATTAATACTTTACCATTCGGCCACTACTCCCTGAACCCTATCGACCAGTAAACCTATTCTTCGTCCTCTACCTTCTTCCTTTTTCCTTTCCGTAAAGAAGAGGGGACATGGCAAGCCCAATGCCATGTTCCCTCTTTTTTACACTAATATGAAATGGCCTTGACCTATATTCAAACTATATAAATGAGAATTAACTATTCTATGGGTCAGTATTTTTACAAGCGGTGTACAAGAAACATCTGAAGATGGAAAGTGTGAAGGACAAGATTGTAAATGAACTACATAAACCAGCAAGAAGAAGATTTCCAAGAAGAAGTACAATCATTAAAGGAATGAATGATCTTTATCAAGCTGATCTCATTGAAATGATACCGCACAGTAAATTAAATAAAGGATTTAAATATATTTTAACAATTATAGACTGTTTTACTAAAATAGCTGACGCTTTACCATTGAAGGATAAGACTGGTAAAAGTGTTACAAAAGCTATGGAAACCACAATACAAAGAAATAAATTTAAAATTAAACATCTACAGACCGATGATGGAAAAGAATATTTTAATAAAGACTTTGGAGCTTTGATGAAGAAATATCAAATAAATCATTATTCTACAAATTCTGAAGTTAAAGCTTCAATAATTGAAAGATTCAATAGAACATTAAAAGGTGCGATGTATAAACAATTTTCAAAAGAGGATCATACGTATGGTATGACATATTACCACAACTTATAAAAGAGTATAACAACAAATATCATCGTACCATTGGAATGAAACCTATCCAGGTAAATAGTGCTAATGCCAAAATTGTATTACAACGCATTAAAAATAATACAACACCAAAATTGGAAAAATTGCAACCAAAGAAGTTCAAGCATATACGATAAAGTTCGTTTAAGCAAATACAAAGGTGTATTTAGTAAAAGATATCTACCAAATTGGACTAATGAAGTATTTACAATTTATAAAGTGCAACCAACTATACCTGAAACCTATTTATTAAAGGATAACAAGGGTGAATTACTTCAAGGTGGATTCTACGGACACGAATTGTTGAAATCAACAGTTGGTGATGTATATCTTGTCGAGAAGATTTTACAAAGGAAAAAGGATATGGTTAAAGTCCGGTGGTTAGGGTTTGATAAAAGTGAAGACTCTTGGATTCCTTCAAAAGACTTAGTATAGTTGTTTAATAGCTCATTGTGTGTTTAACCTTTATACAAGATGGAGATTGTACAACAAAAAGATCGATTTAATATCAATAACATTGATGAATTGACAGTTGACAATGATAAGTTAAATCATGGAAAACATGGTGAATTACTACCAAATACGATAAGATGTCTAATAACTGGTCCTTCAAATTGTGGAAAAACTAATGTTGTTTTTAACCTTATAACTAATCCTAAAGGATTGCGTTTTAACAATATATATATTTTTTCAAAATCATTGCAACAACCAAAATATCAATTATTGGATAAAGTACTTGCAAGTGTACCTGAAGTAAATTTTTACAAGTTTAATGCCAGTGAAACAATTATGCAACCAAATGAAGCAAAACCATTTTCTATTTTTATATTTGACGATGTTTCTTGTGAAAATCATGACACAATAAGGAATTATTTTGCTATGGGAAGACATCATAATATTGATAGCATTTACATTGGTCAAACATACAGTAAAATTCCAAAACAACTTATAAGAGACAATGCAAATATGTTGATCATCTTCAAGCAAGATGAAACAAATTTAAAGCATATATATAATGATCATGTAAATGCAGATATGCCATTTAAAAAATTTAAAGAGATGTGTGGCAAAGCATGGAATGAGAAATATAGCTTTCTCGTTATTATGAAGGAAGAAGATATTAAAAATGGTAGATATCGTATAGGGTTGGATAAATTTGTATTTATGCGTTGAACTACCGATGCTACATCTAGTTACATGTTGAACTTCACAGTGTAAACATGGTGAATCAAGAAAAACTATTGAAAGAAATAAAATCACTGAGTGATTCTATTAGGATGAAGAATCGTGCATTGAGGATGGGTTTAAGTGAAAGAGAAGAATTTTTAGAGACTACATTTAAACCTATTACGGAACCTTTAAAACAGATATCAGAAACTATTGGTAAACCTCGTTATGAAGGAGATGTTTTACTACCAGTTTCTAAACAAGAAGTACAAGCATTAAAAAAAGAAGAAGATGATGATTCATATACAAGTGCTAGTGAGCAAGAAGAAACAAAAGAAGAAGAAGAACCAATTGTTGAAAAGGAAGAAGAACAGCCAATACCTGAAGCTGAACAATCTATTCCAAATTTAACTCAATTGAGTAGCGATATATTACAACATGGACCTCTTGGAAGAAAATATATAATGAAAATGCTACATGATATGAAATCAAACCCGAATTTGAGTAGATCACACGTATACGGAGCAAGAATTGATGGGAATGAATTGAAGATTGGCGATTCAAAGCTTGAAATAACACAAGACGATTACATCATTATTGGTGAGCATAGATATAAAGGAACAAAAGGATTATATGAATTAATTTTTAAAAACATACCACTAAGATATTCATCCAAAGATTTAAGTGTTTTTAAGGAGATTCTCCAAAATACTAACGCTCATAAAAGAAACTATGTAAAGGATGCAATGATTAATCGTTCACGTGCAACAAAATATAACATCGTTATAAAAAAGTTGTTTCCTCCACGAAAATTGCCAACATTACGTACTGCACCAGCGGTGAGACAACCACTGAAAAGAAAATCTTTATCACTTATGGATTTATCACTTCTTGAACAACATGGTAAAAAGAGTAAAGGAGATACTTCAACATCTGGTAAAGGATTGATGAAAAATCTATACAATACGAATGTGATTTACTACAACGATATCAATAAATTGGTTGATAGAATGAGACTATTGCATGAAGCCATGGAAGCCGGTCATACAGGTTTGAATAATGAATGGGTGGCTCTAGTTGATGAACTTAGGAATCGCGGTATAGTCGTATAATTGTCCGTGGATATAAAAGAGGTGCAAGCATAAGACGTATCAGTTCTAACATGAGCGTCGACAAGTTCGGACGGTACTCCGCTTTAGGAGTGCAAGTTGGAGAAGACAGAAAAAGAAGTGGATTACCGCAAACACCTGAAGGTGACTATAGCATAAGTAATAAACGTTTAAAACTAGTTAAAGATCCAGAAGAAGATACTGATGGAGCAAATTTGAAGACAGTAAAAGAAGCTACTTCAACATCATTAAAATTACATAAGAATACTTACGATGTTAAATCACATAGATTAATTAATGTTGGTAAACCAACTGAAGGTTCTGATGCAATTACTAAAGAGTACTTATCATCTGAACTTTTAAATACTTTAAAATTGCAATGGGGTAATAACTTAAAAGATGGACAAACGTATAATGCTGGAAATTATAGAATAACCAACGTGGGAAATCCCAAAAATGATAAAGATTCAGTTAATAAAGAATATTTACATTCTATAATACCTGAAAAAACTGAACATGGATTTTCTTTTTATAAATTTATTATAAATGACATTGGATACCCAAAAGAAGACGGTGATGCTGTAAACCTAAAATACATCAAGGACAACTGTATTTTACAAGATGCTGATGGAATCGATTGTCATGGAAAAACATTGACAAATGTAAAGTTTGGTTCTCAACCAAAAGATGCTGTTACTATGGAGCAATTATCCAAAGAATTAAAAAAAGAAACATCAAATTTTGTAAAACATGAAGATGCCGTGTTAAAGCGGGGAGATAAATTTATACATGGAAATAAAAAGTTTGATTTAATGCAAGGAAATAATGATGAATGGGATGCAGGACATAAAACAATAACAAATGGAAGATTTGGTATAAAAGATTCAGATGTACCTCTTATGGTACAAACATTAATTGCAAGTGGTGGTAGATTAGATACATACGATGGTCGTAATAGAAGAATAAAAAATATTTATCCTGGTTATGGAGATGATGATTGTGTTACATTGAGACAAACAATAACTTGGGATAAACACTTTGGGACCAAATATGATGCAAAGATGAAGAAAATAATTAATATTTTACCAGGTGAAGATTCAAATGATGCTGCTACTATTGGACAAGTCATAACAACATCAAAAAGTGATTTAACCGCTTACACGTGTAATGATAAACGTATTATGCAGTTACAAGATCCTCAACATCCGAAAGATGCTGTAACTTTAGATTGTTTAATAAGAATAGTGGGTAATTTACTTATTGATACCCACAATCATATAGCTAGTACAACGAATCATGTGGTGATTCAACCCGATGAACGAGAAGCTTGGATTAAAAATAGAATCATAAATCAGTATATAATTAATTTGAATAACTAAGTCTTTAAATATAAAAGATTTTGCACAAGTTATTCATTTATGTAAAGTATCTCGTGGAGTAAACACACCAGTTATATAAGACAACATAATGAAGACCGTATCGCTCAGTCATCGTCAAGACAGCGGCAAGAGAGGACGTGGTATAACATCAGCTGCATTATCCCTGCTCAGACGGATTCCAGTTGGTGCTGTTGTAAATCGAACGATAGACGCTTTACCATACGAATTACATCTGCCCGGAGGTTATCAATATTGTGGACCTGGAACTAAGTTGGCAAAACGTTTAGCAAGAGGAGATCCTGGAATTAATAAATTAGATCAAGCTTGCAAAGAACACGATATAGCATATTCAAAGTATAAAGATTCAACAAATAGATCAATAGCAGATAAAATTCTAGCGGAAAAAGCTTGGCAAAGAGTAAAATCAAGTGACGCAAATATTGCAGAAAAAGCAGCAGCTTGGGCAGTAACTACAGCCATGAAGACAAAAGCAAAGTTAGGTGGTGGAAGACGTCGCAGAGGAAGACCTGCAAAGAGAGGCGCTCCCAAAAGAGGTGGAAACATTAAAAAAGGACGTCGTAGAACTCATAAGGCAAGTGTAAAGAAGACTTCTGTTTGGCAAATGGTAAAAAACGGAGCAGGTTTATACCTAAGACCATACCGTGTGTACTAAATAAGAAGAATAAATTGATAATTCCAAATAAAGCCTTAACAAATCATCAGTTAAATGATTATGTAAAATGTTTGAAAATACCATTCTTTCGAGGAGTTTTTATGAAAGATGCATTACCAACTAAAATATGGAAAAATGAAACTGGAATAGTAAATTTGGATTCCACCTATGGTCCAGGCACTCATTGGGTATGCTATAAAAAACTCGGACAAACTATTTACTACTTTGACAGTTTTGGCAATCTACCACCGCCAAAAGAACTGCAACATTATTTTCGAAACTCCAAAAACATTTTTTACAATTACAAAAAAGAACAACCTAACAATACTGAAATATGTGGGCATTTATGTTTGGAGTTTCTAGCGAAGAGTGTCAGTCAGCTTTAAGATGTCATCGTATACAGTGTCACTGAGTGGAAATTCATCCACATTGAAAAGTACGCTGTTCCCAGCATTGCGTCTATCCAAGGAAAGATTATGGGAAGCGGCATTACTTGATTTGACTACCTACAATTCAATTCCTAATGTTACAGAAGGAAAAAACAATTTACTACATTATTATGAAACTAAGGATGCTGCAGGAAAATACTCAGAATTGAAAATAATTACATTTCCTACTGGAGCATATGAAATTGATGACATAAACCAATTATTACAGAAACAACTCGGAGAAGACAATATCACCGTTAAAGGAAACAATAATACTTTAAAATCAGAAATAACTTCGAAATATTATATTGATGTCAGCTTGGAACAGTCGATTGGCAGTTTACTTGGATTTACAGATACAAAAAAGAAAATCTTAACTCCTGGAACTACTCATTCAGGTGATTCAACTGTAACAATATTGAAAGTAAATAGTATTGATGTCACGTGCAACATTATACACGGATCGTATAGAGATGGAGTTAATCAACATATTTTACATACATTTTATCCAACAGTGGCTCCCGGTTTTAAAATTGTTGAGAAGCCACAAAACTTGATATACCTACCGTTAAACACCAGTTTCATTTCAGACATCGTACTGAACATATTGGATCAAGACGGTCATAGTGTTGACTTTAGAGGAGAAACAATTACTATACGGATACACATCAGAGCAGCAACATAAAAGTCAACATGGGATTATCATTTAAACCGCAACGGAAGAGTCAGGAGCTCAGTAGCTCCTCGACATTGGAAGAGTTAACATCGGAAAACATTCGTTTTCTACAGAAGATTGGATTGAAACTTAACAGCGATGGATATCCTGGATATATCTCAAGGACCAACGTTCGACGAAACACTATGGGAGAAGGAATATCACACGCACAACCCTTACACTTCATCAAAATTAAACAATAACGATGAAATAAGGATCCCCATTCAACAACAAGATATTTACACTTTACCGTGTGAAAGTTACTTGTACATTGAAGGACGGGTATTAAAATTGGATGGAAAAACTGCTTCAACAGTTCCTTTTATAAATAACCCGATGGCATATCTTTTTGATGAAATAAGATATGAAATATCAGGGGTGACGGTTGATTCAACAAAAAAGGTTGGTTTAACAACGACATTGAAAGGATTAACATCATTAACACCGCATGAGAAGAATTCAATAGTCACTGCCGGATGGGTTGCCCCCGATAAAGACACTATAACACCAGCTTCCAACGGTCACTTTGATTTTCATGTACCTTTACGATTGCTTTTGGGATTCGCTGAAGATTACAAACGGGTAATAATAAATGTCAAACAAGAATTAGTATTACTCAGATCTTCAACTAATAAGGACTTGATACTTGCAGACCCTGCAACTACGGAAGATAAACTGGAATGGCAACTACAGTTGGATAAAGTTGTTTGGAGAGTACCTCATGTAAGATTGGCTGATGAACATAGAATCCTATTATTGAGAAAGTTGAAATCTGACCGTGATATTGTGATGCCATTCCGAAGTTGGGAATTTCATGAATACCCTACACTACCTCAGACAGAACGACAAACATGGACCGTCAAGACATCAACTTACTTGGAACGAGCAAGGTACATAATACTCGGTTTTCAAACTAAGCGAAAAGATGTTATCACTGCAAATGCTGGTCAATTTGATCACTGTAAAATAAAGAATTGTAAAGTTTTCCTAAACTCTCAATTCTTTCCCTATGACAATTTGAATGTCATGTTCAGCAAAAAACGTTTTTCCATTTTATACGATATGTATGCAAGATTTCAATCATCATATTATGGAAAGACTAATACACCACTATTATCACCTGACCAGTATTATTCCAAGGCTCCAATAATTGTAATCGATTGTTCAAAACAAAATGAATCGGTAAAATCATCAAGTGTGGATATAAAAATTGAAATGGAATTTGAAGAACCAGTAGCGGATGGAACTTCGGCATACTGTCTAATTCTACATGATAAAATAGTTACTTACACACCGCTGACCGGAATTGTGAAGAATGTACTTTAAGAAGAATTGTACAACAACTGCAAATTTTTGAGGTTAGAATTATCTGCTTTAATTTTTGAGGTTAGAATTTCATTTGTGAAAGACAAGTTGAAAACAAACAATTATGTAATTGTATAAATTTCAAGGATTTTACGAAAAATATAAAAGCGAGAAAATAATTAGTAGAAACTTCATTCTATCTTCAACCTTCGTATGGGAAACATCATTCGCAAGATGAATTCTACTAACGGAGAAGAAAATACACCTCTAATGGATGATAATAGTTCAGATATAGAAAAACAAGTTGAACGAGAAATGGACGAGTTCCTAAAATTCAACAAACATAAGAAGAGAGAAGAAGAAAAAGCTGAAAAAGAAGTAAAAAGGAAGAAGGTTGAAGTTAACATTACAACCAATATTTTAACAGAAGTATTTCTTCGGATTATCTACCCAATTTCTTCATGCATGACAAAAAGTATATCAGTTGGAATTTTAAAATCAATGGATTATTCACCAATTGTTATTTTAAATCATGGAAACAAAATGGTTACTTTCAGTGAAACTACTTGGGAATCTCTCATGAAACATTTACATCTTTTGGAGTGCTATTTAAGTAACAACACATTTGGAAGAAGAACAAGATTAAGTTTATTGGAATCAAATATTGAAGTTGATATAGTAAAACATCGTGGAGGACAAATTGTTCGCTTCAGAGATTTAACTACACATAATGTTAAATTATATTTCACTAAAGAAGAATTTTACACTTTAAGTTGTACTACCGGTCCCGTCACCAGATATTTGAAACAACTAATATTTTCAAGTGCAATAATTAAAGACTATCTAATTGATAAATTGGACAAAAAACCTTTTGTTCCAATTTTATACGGTCCCGTGGATACTTCAATCTTTAATAGAATACCTCAAGAAGTTGAAATGTGGAGACAATTAAACAACTATCACACCAATTTTAATATTGATGAAGTGGCACAAGAAGTGAAAGAAGAAGAACAATCCTGTCTGTTATAAACATCGGCTCATTCAATTTTTAAGTCAGTTGTTAGTAAGACTTCATCATGAATAAACGGGTTTCGTTTTCTAATGCGCCACATATAATGGAAGTTAAAAGAGGTATAATTGAATTTCAAGCTTTCCGAGGAAATGATGGTAATTTTATTATTAAAGAATTAGTAATCTTGGACATGAACACATCAGTAGTTTATCATTATTTGTTCAAACCTCCAGTACCATTTAATAGACTAACAACTAAAGCGAAAGTTACAAACAAATGGTTGATCAAACATTTTCACAACTTAAGATGGGATGAAGGTTTCATTAATTATAACATGATGCCGCACATTATGAATCATTATTGCAAAGAGTTTAAAATTATCTACACAAGGGGATTGGAAAAAGCAAATTGGATACAATCATTTACAAGCAACGAAGTGATTAATGCAATAATTGATAAAGATTTCCAATGCTACTTCAACGAACTTTGTATTTCATCAAAAAGTTTTAAACATCGAAGGTCGCAGTGCGCTTTAAAGAATGCCTACCGCTTGAACAATTTCCTTCAACAAAGTGGTGGGTGTAGTGTCAGTAGTGGGGGTAGTGTCGATTATAAAAGCGAGAGCGCTACCATGACGCAGCATGAGTATTACTCTAACCTCCGAAGAGACAACATCTCCGACGGACATTCTTATTAACAAGAAGATTAACAACAACATCAAGATGGCATCACATAACTTACTTCAAAGTTTAGTTGATCAGTTCAACGCTCATTCTAAATCATCAATTCTACCTACAAAGAAATGTTCTGAACTAAAAGAAGAAAAACACTACATCATTCATACGATTAAGAAAATGGAAACTTCAGTAGGTGATGCTATTAATTGCACATTGAGCGAGGCTCCATATACAGTTGGTGATGAACCAAAATTTCAGATCTTCCTACCAAGACGCTTTGTACAACTTCTTCAAAATGAAGATCTTCGTGTAGTTCAACCCGGCGCACTCTATTTGGTTTCGCACGGACCAAGTGGAAACAACTCAACTGAACTAACTATTCATGTAACACCTACTACTGATTAGTTTGTACATAACATTGTAACTATTTGTTTGTAATTGTTTTTCAATAAATATGATATAAAGAAAAAACAAAAAAAATTAAAAGAAGCAACATATTGTGATGTCTTTGTACATTACAATATGTTGCTTTTTTTAAAAATTCCACTGGATGACCTTGACCCACTTTTGTGTGATTATAAAAGCGAAAATCTACTTGTAAAATTCATCAGTCTACGACTACCTTTCGTACCGTACACATCTCGCTCACTCTATCGCTTAATATAAAAACTAAAAGATGTCTCTCAAAGTCAAGTGTGCATCTTATGATACCAACACCATTACAACTTTTGAACAACTCGAAGATTTAACCAACGAAATGCGAGTTTTACTTACCGGTGGTTATCACTTAACTGTTGATGTTAGTGCTACTAATACAAGGATGTTCACTAAAACAAAATATTGCGATGATGAAATATTTATTTCTACACAACCTACAACTTCTTCATCGCCAACTGGTCAACATAACATCAAGTTCCAAAAGTATTACCAATGTTGAATAACTTTTGACAGACAAAACTACAACTAAAGAATCACATGATCAATATGAGTTAATAAAAAGGATGTGATACTTGTATAAATAATCATTTGCTTCTCAGCTCTCACCACGACAAGACCTATTTAAGAAAATGTTGTACAGAATGATGATTCAACTTGATGGAAAAATCTATGGAAAAGACTACAACACCGTTGAACAAATGACCCAAGATTTAGATGTATTAACTAAAGAAGGATATCAAGCTAAATTAATTTTAAAATTTCCTGAAGTACATCCATTATCAACAGAAGAACTTGTTGCTATGGCTAAGGCGGAGAGAGAGAAAAAGTCTGAAGAAAACAAAGAGAAACAAACTTCCTAAATTTTAATAATCCTTACACTTGTAAGGTATAATTTTTTAAAACTCCATTTGGATGACCTTGAAATTACCCCCCACCACTTTTCACAGTACATAAAACTCACTATTCAACACTATACACTCTTATTCTTTCACTGGACTCCGCAGCGTCAACATGGAAGAGCAAAAATACAAGTACAAACCTCGTTACTGTTGTGAACAACAGTGTACAGATTTAGGACCAATGATGGTGGATGGGTTAGCTTGTACTAAATGTGAATTCTTCGGATCTTGTTATTGCAAATGCAAAACAAAACAACTACCACCACCGGAATTGCGAACTTTCAAATTTTACAAATCAAGATATTTTCATACATGTTGTCCTCAAAGATGTTTCAAATTTCACCCTCTAGATCTTGCTCATTGTCAACGCACCAATTCTCATCAAGATGATTTTTGTACACATATGATAAAAAGATGTAAATACAGATCAGATTGGTATTCCGATCCTGTAGAACCATCAAATGTGTAATTTCAGTTTTACACTCTTTTTTAAAACTTCATTTAGATGACCTTGAGATTTCCCCCACCACTAGTTCTAATTTTTATATAATATTAAATCATTCCACTTTCAACACTCTAACTAACAACATGGAAAACAAATTTATCAAGTTTGAACATATAATAACTGACAGGGAGGAGATGGAAGAATTGTTTCAAAACTTACTTTCTATCATTGACGAATATCCTATAAGATGGTTCAGAATTGTAGTTCAATATTTAAATCCTGGTGAATTGTTTTCTTCATCGAGTGAAGAGGATGAAACAAATACTTCGGTTCAAATAATTGAATTAAAAGACGAAGAAGAAGAACTAAACATTTTATTCAATCATAAGCTCAAGGTTCCCCATATAAAAGCCCCCTCCCTAGACAGCCCCCCTCCCTAGACGCCTGCTCAAGGTCACCATTATATAAGCCCCCTCCCTATGCGCCGATCCTCATTCCATCACCGACTCTCCAATAATGAACAACTCTCCATTGGCCCGAATGAATTCTAGTTTTGAAATAAACTCTAAAGAAAAGTTACAAGACATTTTTAATATTTTACAAGAACTTGTAGATAATTTTACAACCATCAAAATGAATTTGGAAATAACATACGATTGTCCTATTTGTGATAAGGTTGAAAGTTTGGACGAAGACAGTTTACTAAATCTAACTCCTGCACCATCTGACACTACTGATGGTAATAATGAAGAGCAACGTCTTTCCCCCACCACTTCTTTGTAATTCATCCTTCCCCCCACCACTTCTTTATTTAACTAACATTTCTCCCTTTCACTTCTCATTCCGTCTTCGACTTCTGAACTATCAACATCACTTGTTTTAAAATTTCAAACACTAACACAATCATGATGGATATGATGGATGGAGTTCCCTTCATAACTAGAATGGAAGAGGATAAATTGAAATTGGAAATTAAACGATTGGAAATGGAACGGGAAAACCAATTCGAAATGTTACGTTTGTTCAAGCTTTTCAAATACATAATCTGGGGACTCTGCGTTTACCTTCTCATCGTCGTTGGTGTTTGCATTTACAACTCTGTAGTTCATCACAAAAGTTCAACTTGTTTAAACTCTGCTGTTGCACATTAATTGTATGTTCACAAATAAAATTCAAAAGTTACTTCAGCCTATCCCACTATCACCAACTAGTTCAACTTTCAACTATTTCTGGTGGTAGTTGGATAGGCTTTTTTAAAACTTACTCTGGATGACCTTGACATACTTTCCAAGCCCCAGTTATAACTGTTAAATTTCAGTTTTAAATTAACTCTTAATTCATGCCCAATTCTACTTCAAATTCAGGACATATACTCTCGCCATCTGCACCCCAGCATCTGACGCCATCTGCTCGAGCAGCTGCTCGGGCAGATGGCACGACTTCCGGCGCAGAAGTAACCAAAACACACAACTTAAATAACACATTTATTTATGCCTCTTGTAGATTTTCTGTTGATTCACAATATGTATCAAACACGTAGTTGTAAAAAATTACATTAAGACAGTGTCAAGGAAACCTTTCTTTGTCAGTCGATGCTTGATCAGGTCCATTAAAATCCGATCTGTTCAATTTGGTTATTATTTTGAACTTGTAAAGAATCTTAATATTATGACAGCACATTGACGTTTGTTCCACACATCTGTAATTTAATCTATTCATTCTAGCACTCTGTGTGCATCAACTATTTGTAAATATTTCAAATTACGTTAGTTGATTTTTTACAAATGGGTCTGTCACATTATATGTATTATAGAACTGTATTTTCTCGTGATCTATTGTAATGTTTTTTTTTTTTTCAATTAATAATAACTTTAATCATTTCTAATGTTATCAAAGTCAGCTCAATAGTTTTTAATATGATTGAAGGAGTACATAATATATAATCACATTGAATAATATTTAAATTGAAATATTTAGACTAATCAACATGAACAGCTTCATAACATAACTGCTTTGCTGAGGATAATATACTGGTTTTTAATTTAATATGTAATGCTCATAATGCTATATCCGTATATTAATGTACGTAACTTATTTAAAAAAATCTCATTTTATAAGAATGATATTGCTTCAATTGTTTTTCTTGCAAGGTTATTACTGCATTTTTTTAAGTTTGAAACCTCTCCCCCAGAAATATTTTCCTAATGCACTTTGCTGACGCCTCATAAACCAAGCGAAGGCTACAGGAAGGCCTTGCACCTGACCTTGTACGGGGCGGACCGGCTCCTGCATACAATCAGCTGATCAACAATACTCGCTCGACAACAATGCAATATCAGCTGATCTAGAGTGGGTCACTTATCTCCATCGAGCTCAGTTTAATGCTTTTATTTGATTGTCTTTGTAATTAATTAATTAAATTAGTTACTTTTTTTCTAACGAGTCTTTTTTACGTAAATTAAATCACGTCGGGGGCTTAGTCCATTGGGGACAAGCATTTGCTCGTTAAACTTATACATAATTTATTTAACCATTTCAGTTACACAATCCTAAGCTGGAATGACGAGATTAAAATGTTTGTTCATTTTAAAAACGAGCTCATTTGGTCCTCTCACTCGTCCACACGACAAGCTTCGTTCACTTCGCTGATTAGGGTTTTGAAATTTTTTAATATACTCTCAAGGAAGCACTTTGTAATTTTTTTAACATGTTGAAATAGTAACTAGTGGGATTATTTTTCTAAAAATAATCATCTAATTTACTTCTAATTTTGTTATACTAATTTGCATTTCATAAAATTACATACCAAATTTTTTCTTTGAATATACATTTGTTTTCCAAACAATAATAACAATTAATATAAAATATTTTGAAGGTTGCTTTGTCCCCCTCGGGACCGTTTCTCAGAGCATTTCTGGGGAGCCCCTTGTTTTAGAACATTGTTTCGCAGTCTTCTTCTTTTTAGTCATGTTAATTTTTGTGGTTAGAGCTTAACTTGCTGATCCTAACCATTAAAACACTATACAAAATTGAAATGTAATTATCTGATTGTATTGTGCAATGAAGTGAGGTAATACTTTACTTTTATTAAGGCTCTTCAATTATTTTGTATATTGTTTTAAAAATATTGTAATAAAAATACCTTCTATTAGAGAACATGGGTTTTTTTTTTAAATAGCCTTAGTAGTAACGCAGTTTTCCCAAAATAAAACTGTAAATTTATTTATTTAACGGGATTAAAATTTCCTTTTTCAACATTGTTACTTTAATGCATCAAATTTAAAAAATCTAAGTTTAAATTGTTCACACTTTTATTTGTTCAAATTTAAAAGGTAAGTATACAAAAAATTCTCATGATAAATTAACTTTTAAAATGATACAAGCATATTGCATCCATTTACAAATATTAGACCAAAAAACGTTATATTAATTTTTATTTACTAAATTCAATAATAAATTTACGTGCGAAGAGCTTAAACCCGAAACAATAAAAACGTAAATATATAAATCTCTATAATAACACATTTGTGGAAATTTTATTTATTTGTCCAACTTAGCATAGCAATGCCATACAACCTACCTATAGTAACATGCACGAAAATAGTACGATGGAAATTTTAACAGCTGTGTCCCGCCTCACCCCCTCTCGCCCTGCAATGTCGTCATTTGTGGTTATGTTTACCGTGTGTAACACAGTATAAAAATGTGTTTCAGAATAAATTTGACAACAATGTATCACCTCTCATCGGACTATTTTCATTAATTGTACTTTAGAAACTTCCCCAAAGAAAAATATGTGATGGTCGGATGACATTAAAACATTGTTTCTTTAAACTTTACAATTTTTAATTTCACCTATTTTTTTACATAAACATTTTTTGGCCTTAAGTAAAATGGATACTCTTAACGGGTTATCCATTCGTAACGTATTTATTGTATTGTTTCTCATTTAATTTATACTTTCCAAAGTGTTATTGAATATTTTCATCACCTAAAATTATTGAAGAGGATATTATTTCCTGCATTGCTGTTACACTAATGATATATTGACCCATTCATCGTGCGGGCATCAATTGATATTGCAATGAAGCAGCCGAGAAGTCGTCCATTGGTTGTTGACACAGCAGCTATGACCATTTAGGCAAATGAAATATGATAGATTGCTAGGAGAGACTCTGAATTCCAATCCACCCCAAGTTAAACTTTCAATTATTTTGATTTAAAAGCTTATGATAAATTTATTTGTAACATGGTTTTTATATATTATTTTGTTTGTTTAAATTTAATTTGAAAAATGAAACTAAATAGATCTATTATCGGTATAGTGTTAATTTATATTCGATGCCATTGAGAATTCGATCTTCACAAATATGTTATTATTCCAAGGTTCATATCGCAATTACGATTTTCATTAACAATATATAATTCAAATTTCATTATTTATATTTAATGATGAAACAGTAATTTTTAATATTTTTTCCGTTAGATTTACCAATACAAATCGGTTACTTAATCAAATTACTTAACTGTACATTAAATGTTATAAACTGAGGTAATTTAAATAAAAATCTGATAGAAAAATTTGAGGTATTATAATATTTTAGAATACAGCTTACTAGCTTAACAGGTAGAGCTGTACTTCAGTTCAAGAGGGCAATGGTTCGATTGATGGGATGCACACATCCTATGGGTTTTGGACCACTTCTCTTAACAGAAATACACTGAATTATCTTCTACAAGACAATTACCACTAAAAAGCATAATAAGTGCATACAATCATAGAAAATAGTTTAATCATATATATCAACTACTGAATCTAAAGTAACCGGTTTTAAGTGTTGTTTACTACTGTATCTGACAAAACTACTTTTATTATGACTTCAATAGAAATAATAATTGCTATAAAATATGAATTACTTCAACTTCGAGTTTTATTAAATGATATTTAGTATTCATATCTGTTTAAAATGTACATTATGATTTTCAATTGTGTAGGAGTTTATTAGGCCTAAATTAGTTTATCTTAGGTCTTGATTATATTATGCCTTTTTTTAACCCCATTTAACAAAAGCCAAATCGAGATAATGAAAAAACTAAATGTTTGTGGTGATTTACTCTTTGCTGGGTACCTGAGTAGTTATAAATTTCGGCCAATAAACCAAAGGGTTTCAGCTCTATCTTGATAAAGGTTGGTAGCTTTTTGAAGGTTCGAAACTAGACTGTGCTGCCTTCTACGTTGGGTATTAATTAATGATCGTGAAAAATAAATTAGCTGCTCCCTGTCAGTAAAGCCCCCTACAGACGATCAGTTTGGCAGTTCTTACTGCTGACAGTTAAGACTAACAGTTAAAACTGATCGTCTGTAGGTTGCTTAACAAAGCTACGTCTCTTCTGATTTGTCACACTCACATATCAAACGTATACATGTCATTGCCATATTAGAATATAATAATACAACAAAGCATGATTATGCTTGGTGGTAGCTCATAAGTTTTTTTAGAACTTAAAATAGGTTTTTGAAATTTATAACCTATTGTTTCCTCAAAATGGGATTTGCTAGTCATACTATTTAGCGGTATTGCTTCGCAGGATGTTTGCGAAACATATATTTATCTAATCTTCCAAAAGTGTACATATTTTACTTCCGCCATTAGACGTTTGGAGTCAGATAACGTGACAATTGCCAAGCGAAAGCAACATACTTTCTCTTTTACGCTAGAGCGGCTTAACAATATTTAAGTAAATCACGAATGCACAAAAGTTTTCTTTTATTCCCAAAATGCAAAAAGATACATCAATATATCCTATTTAGATTGGAAAAACAAAGCATTTACAGAGCAGTGTTTGTATAGTTTTAAGAGTTTACTGATCTAAACTATGTGTTCTGGCAGTGTGTGTAAACTCAGGTATGTTTGTTTTGTATATTGTGCATTGTTTTTCTTCCGTACAATGCTAAAGTGAAGTAAAAATCATACGAAATTAACTTTATTTTATTGTTAGTATCATTATTATTACCATCCAAATAAAATGATACAATTTATTTATTCATTTACCAATGCAGATCAACCGTTGTAATGCATCTCAAAGTAACATGTACGAGACGCTCTTTGTTTCAAAGCTCCAGATCCTTCTACACAGAGGCTAACCTTGCCCTCGTCAAGAGTCCATCTCCATGCCCCGCGGCTCTCCTGTGTCTGCCTAATCAGGGCATTTGTCTTAAGTTATTACAGTTTAAGGTCACCTCATCCCCGTCAAGGCTATGCATGAGTTGAATACACAAGGGCACGCTTCAATGATGCCAGAAGAACTCATACAACTTTTTTACGATACAATGGAATGTAGTAATTTTATTGTAATTCATTTTTTGAATCGCATTATCATAGGTGCAAAAATTGTCATACTATCTCACAATATATTTAATTATAAAGACAATGGAACAAGTTTACGATTCACTTGTTAAATATAATTCGTGAATATTTGCACTACATAGACAACAAATCGATGTGCATAAATACATATTTATTTATAGATCGGAAGTATTCAGGGTGTCCCAAACAATTGAGTCAAACTTCACGATAATACTTCTCGGTTTCAAGTTAAAATTGCATTCTGATTTCCAAAATTATACATCTCAAAAACTGTTGATTTTCATAGTTAAAAGAGATTACCAAAAAGTTTCAAAATTTTATTACTTAAACATTTTGATCGCCCCCTAATTTTGGATGATTGTCTTACATTAAGAGTGTTTCGATTACGAAAAATCTAATTTACAAGGTTACTTATTGTTAAAGTTTCCTATCTTTCTATTTATGTTTAAATAATAAAATTAAAAAAATGCTATTTATTTTATTTTTGTAAAATTGTACATTTTTAAGATATTTAATTTTGAAATTTTTAAATGATTACCATTTTTAAATGGGTGGTTTAATTTTGAAATGTTCAGTTAAAATGTTACTGACTTTAATTTTTAAACTTTTTCAATTTGTATCTTAAAAACAAGGGTTATGAACATTTATTTAAAAACACATACATACAGACAGATGGGAAACTAAGCAAGGCAGTACTCTACATTAAGTAATAAATGTTGTTATTTTTCAACATAAGGAATAAACTTGTGAAGATTGGGTCAATAGTATTGCTACACACTGTACAGATATAATATTTTGTGTGTGGACTTTCTTCACACATCAGGACACAAAACGCATTTATAATTTACCTGTTTAGAACAAATAATTAAGTTAGTGATATAGTGTGGCACATTAAACAAAATAATTACAGCTCACTATCACCTTTACTGGTTTTTACCGTTTGTTTGGGTCCAATCATTTTAAAAGAGTCTGAACTCAGATTTTATGCAATTAAGCTCCGTAATCGATATTGCACTAAAAACGATCTTATGTTGATCTATAGTTAATTACTAATTATCTCGTAGGATCAACGAAAAGAAACGTTAACTTTATGTATTTAAGTGATAAAACCTAATCACTAATAAAACCTAATAAAAGTGACAGGTCAGTTACATGGCCATGTTTTCGCACGAGGGCCGAGTTATGAGGAGCCCTGTAACACACGCTAATGCTCGCTGCGGGGCGCTAATATTGTTAACACGACGACGCTCCCCAGAGCTGGAATGCTTACGTGAAAGTAAAAACTTATATTTCAACAGGCAAATGTTCTCATATATCACATGCCACTTATTTTTCAATACAAATGAAGACTTATATTTCTTTTGATGAATGTTTTATACAGAGTGTCTCAAGTAAGGTGTCTCAAATCGATTACAGATCAACAGTTTGTCCTACAATCTTGAAATAAAATCATTTCCCACTAAATCGACCCCAAGGAACAACCTAAAAATATTTTTAAAGATTTTAAAATACAGGGTGTTCCAGAAATTGAGTGTCACTAGTTCGAATCTCGGTAATTTCAAACGTGAACCTACAACAAACTATACATTTTCGTAAAGCTCTCACTAATTCGAACATTTTGGTGCAATTAGAATTTAATTATCTCAAACCGTTCAAAAATGGCAGCCATTTTTGTACAAAACTTAGACGACTTTTTAAATTGACATAACTCTTGACCTAGAACACCTATTGATTTTCTGGTTGAAATTTTGAATTTAGGATGAACTCAGCTTTGTTTTGATATGTGACATGGCAATATTTTTCAAAATATTAAAATTTCCCAAAATATTAGTTTTTGAAAAAGTTCCCATGTTGAAAACTCAAAATTTTCAAAACGCAACATATGTCAAGTAGCATATCATCTTAAAGTACTTGTAATTCCAAGAAACTTTTACATTTAAACTTACTTTCTATCTTTTTTTGTTTTCAAGAAATAAAGGAAAAACGCTTTTACCCCAAGAATCCATGTTATTCGCTTATACCACGATTAGGCACAGGTCACAACAATGGTAAGAACAGTCAGCTGATTGTTGACAGCTGATGCTCGACACGCAATCACGACTCTTACTTAGGCCTATCAAGACCAATAAGCCACAGTTCACTGTGGGCTTTGTCACTGTTCGCCTCGGTGCATTAGTTTTTCTTCGTTCGGAACACAATATGGGTCCCCAGTGTTTACTCATGTTTGGTGTGACTATGTAATTTAGGTGTATATCAGTTGCAACTAAAATATGAAATGTGTGCCGCAGAGGCTTATTGTAAAGAAAATTAAAAATATCAATTATAAGAGTTTCGAAATAAGTTTAATATTTACTACATAAAATAGGAAATTAAATTTTCTTAATTCGACAAACAACTACTTATTAACTAATTGTTATCATCATAATTATAATTGTAAAAATCACTTGTGTACTTGTAGAGCATTTTCTGTTAGAAAAGATGCTCAAATAGTCCACCATTGGTTTCCAAACATTTTTCAATCCTATGTGGAAATGAGTCAAGAGCACGGATTACTTCATTCTGGCTTATTTGCTGCCATGCAACTCTTATTCTATTCTTCATATCTTCCCTTGTCGTTGGAGCAGTCTGATATACTATGTCCTTAATTCTTCACCATAAATAATAATCCATGCAGGTAAGGTCTGGTGACCTTGCGGGCCAACGCACTGGGCCACCTCTACTTATGCAACGTTCTCCAAACATAGCGGTTAGGGTGAATCTAACATTAATGTCATAATGTGCAGGGCAACCGTCGTGCATGAACCACATTTCTCTTTGTCTTTCGTTTGGGATGTCACTTAAAAGTTCTAAGAAATTGTTGTTCAGGAAGTCGTTGTACACTTCACCTGTTAAACTGCCATAAAAAAATGAGGTCCTATAATTTTACCATCAAAAATGCCACACCAGGTGTTGAGGGTCCACTGTCTCTGGTTATTTACTTGTCTTATCCAAAGGGGATTCTCAGCACTCCAATATTATTGCATATTGTGCCTGTTAACATCTCCGTTGTTTTTTAATGTAGCCTCATCACACCAAAGAACGTAACGATAAAAACGAGGTTCATTGGTTATCATGTTTTGTACCCACAAGCCAAAATTCATCCGGTTTATGTAATCGTTTTCTTCCAGTTCTTGATGAAGGGAAATGTGAAATGGATGGAAACGGTTGTCATGCAGGATTCTACAGATCGTAGATCTACTTATACCTGACTCTCTTTCTAATTGTCTGGTGGATACTTCAGGTTCAATGGAGACCGCAGCTAAAATGTCAGCTGACCTTTCTTGCTTCACAGTTGAGACCCTCTGCCGGTTTTTCGATGGCTGTACTTCACCTTTCGTTCTTACTCTTGTTGCCAAACGCTCAAAAGATTTATAATTTTGGTGTGGTCTATCAGGATATCGTTCCGAGTACACTCTTTCAGCAGCCCGAAAATTCAACAGACACTCACCTAAAACCATCAACATGCAAAATCCCTCTTCGTTGGTATACGGCATGAGAGATAAAAACTAATAAACTGTAGTGAAAATTAAAATTGCAAAAACTAATAAACTGACAAAAAATAGTAAACTAATAATAAAGTATCAAAATGAAAAAGTACTTTTAAAATGTAATATTTATTTTGAACAAATAGGCAATTTAATAATAGGTATCCTAATGCAACCAGAATGTCTATTATTGCAAATTCAGTCTCGACAATTTTTGCATCAGCTGTCAACAATCAGCTGACTGTTCTTAACATTGTTGTGACCTGTGCCTAATCGTGGTATAAGCGAATAACATGGGTTTCTTATGGGGTAAAAGCGTTTTTCCTTTATTTCTTGAAAACAAAAAAGATAGAAAGTAAGTTTAAAAGTAAAAGTTTATTGGAATTACAAGTACTTTAAGATGATATGCTACTTGACATATGTTGCGTTTTGAAAATTTTGAGTTTTCAACATGGGAACTTTTTCAAAAACTAATATTTTGGGAAATTTTAATATTTTGAAAAATATTGTCATGTCACATATCAAAACAAAGCTGAGTTCATCCTAAATTCAAAATTTCAACCAGAAAATCAATAGGTGTTCTAGGTCAAGAGTTATGTCAATTTAAAAAATAGTCTAAATTTTGTACAAAAATGGCTGCCATTTTTGAACTGTTTGAGATAATTAAATTCTAATTGCACCAAAATTTTTGAATTAGTAAGAGCTTTAAGAAAATGTATAATTTGTTATAGGTTCACGTTTGACATTACCGAGATTCGAACTAGTGACACTCAATTTCTGGAACACCCTGTATATTAAAATCTTTAAAATATTTTTAGGTTGTTCCTTGGGGTCGATTTAGTGGGAAATGATTTTATTTCAAGATTGTAGGACAAACTGTTGATCTGTAATCGATTTGAGACACCTTACGTGAGAAACCCTGTATATTTTTACTAGAAAACGATGGTAGATAATAGATTTTTATTTTTTATTGAAGTGAACTAATAATATAAGTTAGAAAGTAGGTGAGACTTAGTTTTTAACTGAACATTTATCTCAGGTTTACAAAAAAATATTTACACAAAAAATTTTTTTCCCAAAAGCTCTTTCATACCCTATATAAGTTAAATCAACAAGGGGACCCTTGATCAAATTGAGCATTTTGTAATATATTTCTTTCTATTTGTGAGAAACTTACTATACAGTACAATTCGAAAGAATTATGACTTTGATGACTTTTTTATAATACTTATGTAGTGACAGACAATCTATTTTTGTTTACGATTTCACTTAAAAAACTCATCTAAATGTATTCGGCAGTTTAGTTACAATTCACATTTAAAAACCTTCCTACAGTTTAACATTTCAACATTCAAACAACATTCAACATTTTAAAGCGCCCTCTAGAAATAAATCAAAGGCTAGGAGGGAGAAGCCTGAAACTAAATTACCTTTTCCATCACCATTAGCACACGCGCTAGGTCATGGGCTTTAAAATTGCACCTCAATCTAAAAAATAATTTATGATGGAGGTGGGAGGTTTGGCCTCATTGAATTAGGCAGATATATTATTTTTATATTAATAATAAAACTTAAGTTAACCCGGTAGCAATATTTAGTTATTATGCATTGAAATTACAAATAATAATAATAATAATAATAATAATAATAATAACTTTCACCATCCGACTGCCAATATGTTTTTCTTCGATGCCTTGTCTTGCCCTTGGTCTTGAAAATTTTGCGTGGACAAAACCTTATATCCTTTCTAAACTGTAATATTTATGACTTAGACACTTAGACGGTAGCGATAAAATATTCTATTACAGCCTTCTGGGCCCTTAACCGTCTATCTCAAGCACAAAATCTTCAGTCACCCAGACTCCTTGCGCCAGCGCCGATGGCAGGTGCCAGTGCCAGAGTGCCAGCGAGTGGGCTTCGTAGTGAAGGGCCCAAGGTCACGAACTGTGACGTAAGCGCAACAAGTAAGCAGAGTCAAGGTCATGGCACACATTCTGCCCTTAATGAACTGTTTGTTTATGGGATGCCAGCACTGCCGCGGGTTGCTCAAGCCGTGATTTGTACAAAGTGCTTGTCCATGTAAATGCTTTAACGTACTTCATGCTGAATGGGACTCAATACAAAACAATGCAACTGAAGGATTTGTAAATGAGTTAATAGAAATACAATTGTATCATTCTTTCATCACAATAGCTTGTTGAATTTAATTTCAATTATATTTCTCGAATGACTATTAAACCTTACAATAATTACACAAGTTAAAAACAATGAAGATCATGTTGGTTGGTAACAGAGATTTTTTTGGTTTTACATAACGTTTTACAGAGTTAAAAAGAATTATATATATATATATATAAAGTAATTAACAAGTAATTATAAAATCGACATAGTACAAATAAATCGAACCTTATGGCTTTTGTAAATCAATTAATAACGAATTTTAGTGATAAAACAGTTTGAAGAGAAGAAAGCATTGATTATTTTCTAAATTTTCATATGGATGGCAAGAGTATTTAAAAAAAAGTAGTAGAGACTTAAATTAAATGAGGAAATGATTATTTTCTACAGACCATAAAGATATTGGAACTGTATACTTTCTATATGGAATTTTATCGGGAATAGTTGGGATAATATTAGGAATAATTATTCGTATCGAATTAGCTCAGCTAGGTCCATTCATTAAAATGAACAATTTATCAACTTTTAAAATGAGCTGAAAGCATTATCGGTGATTTATGGAACTTCACATTATTATAAAAGATGTTTTGGTATGCTGCTATTGTTTTTGAAAGTGCGATTTTTTAACTATTATCTATATAATAGATAATATAATATTATTAATGGGTAGGCATGTTTCTTTTCCACCTTTTTTTTCTCAGTTTATGTACATAGCATTTTGTTAGAAAAAGGTATAGTGTCCTGTAGATGAGCGGAATCTCATTCCAATTCACATCGGACTCCAGTGCTACTACGCCCCACGTCTTTCAAAGTTCCAATGTTAATCTTTACTTATGGAGGAAGGATAATTTATTGAATCATTAGACAGCTGCAACAATTAAAACTGTTGTAAAACACCTGCTAGAAAAGCAGGAAGAACAGTAGTTTTATCTTTAAAATATTTTTAATCTCTTGGGTCCAGATCAACTGAAATTTTGTTTAAATTTTGATCAGGAAGCGATTTCTAGTTATTAAAAAATCCATTGTATAACTGTATAGTATTAGCTTAGACTAACATTATTATTTTTTATAAGTTATAAAAGATTACTCATTTATTTTAAATGAAAAAATATTATTTTTCACAAGTACAAATCGAAACGATTTGAAAATTATATGCAGTTTCAACTTTTTTTTATCTTGACCAAAATACTACATTACAATTTAAAGTAGTAAATTTTGCATACATAGTAAACTCATAGTTGAATGAGCCATCGAACATCGGCACCAGCTGTTATCAGGGCGGAAGGCATTCCAGGCTGCATGCCGAAGAGGAGCCAAGGCCGCCGGATATCCCAGTCTGTTGACCTTGCCCGCTACGGCTACGGCCAGCTCCATATAAACAGAGGCGGCCTGTAAACACTACTTGAACCAGCGAAGGTTGGTCGACCACCAAGAGTCGACGTGTGGAAAGTGTAATGATAGCTTAGACTATGCAACACGCTGTACTTCACTGTTTAATAAGCTGTACTTCACTATTAACAAAAATGAGGGTAAAATATTTAATTACATAGTAAATTACTGTATTACACTTTTTCATTTTCATATTTTCGCAAAATCGAGGAAGTTAGAAACATAAGAAATGTACAATCCACACAAAATAAAGTGTATAAATTAATTTGTTTATAAAAACATCATTGATCACAAATTGTATTTGTGTATAATAAACTTATTGATATTAAACTTCGTATATATTGAAAGATGGAAATCTAAATTTCATAGTTTAACAGTGTAATACTGTTAGAGTTTGACAAAGGCTATTAAACACCCAGCACAAGTTGTAATTTTGGCTGGACTGGAGAACAGCCTACCCCTTGTTATGTAGATCCAGTAATGGACCAGCCCAGTTAGCGCATTACTGATACAGGGATTAGCATTAGCATCCCGGCGTTATCCGACCCTCGATTATCCACCCTCTATTAAATGAGCATATGCTTTAGGTCTCAGTCCGCTCACCGCAAGTCACTTAGTTATTCCTGTGCGTTATCCAAATAAAAGTTAACTCAAGTTTGTCTAAAGATGCACAATAACACTTTTTAATGAAAATTTGAACTCACCCTTGTGTTGACTTAAAAATATTATTTATATTTCAAAGTAAATTTGTTATTAAAATTACCTTAGTGACATACAGGTTTACGTTGTATGTTGATTAAGTAAATATTAAAAATTAATGAATTTCTCGTTTTTATTCCTGGTAATTAAACGGGAAATTCCGTAACTTGAAGAAAATGGCTGAATTTAACGAATTTAGGGTTTCTGCGTACCATATTTAGGGTTAGTTGTAGCCTACATAAATCAGATGTACATAAACACAAATACTATAGTCCAGCTCCTGTTAGATGTGCCAAATAGTACGCTAAGTAAATATCAAAATAGCTCTTATATTTTAAGTCTGAAAATATTTCACAAAGTTGCACAACAAAAGTAAATTCTTGGATTTCAAACTACAGTAGTCATATTTAAATTAACGTGTTATGATTGGTTGAACCTATTTTATTTTTATGACCTAATTGAGTTATATTCTTATCATTTTTTATTCTTATCTGTGATTATTATATTATTCTTTTAATCTTTAAGTTTTATGAAAGACTCACACTATTGACTGGTTATATATTGATGTGTTATCAAAATAACGCTCACTATTTATTACTTTGATGTTTTTTAATGAATACATGTAATAATGTGCTTACAGATATTAAAGATTTCTGATATCTGATTTCTGATGTTCAATGTTTTAAAAGTCTCAAAACGACTTCAATTTTTCATTAAAAAATTTAAATAAATTTAGAATGACTCATGATACTTTGTACATATATAAGTCATATAAGTGTACTTTCTCAACATGTATAGAATTTTTACTACTACATGGGTCGGCTCATAGAGTGTAAGAAGAAAACCTTAAATGTAGTACTTCAGTATATAATTAAAGGTTTCTATTGATAAAGAAGAATGAAGCGAGAACAAACTTCGAAGAAGTACCGAGTCAAAAATGGTTGATAGTCAAACTTTACATTAAAATTATACTGCCTTGAATAAAAATTGAATAACTCTTGATACTCTCGACTTTTTTAGGTAAAAATCGAAAGCAGTTTTCCTTTCGACTTCCATAGGGACGTCCCCTAAAGGAAGTTTTGTAGGAAAACTTTGTTAGCCTATGTCATATAATGCATAGTTATAAAGTGCTTTGCATTCTGAATTATGTGCCGTAAACCCAACTATAAAAGAGCGATAGTATGGTGAGTTATTGCATTTTTTTGTTTCCAGCAATCTGATTAAAGTTTAATCACCTTTTATTTTTTGACTCGGTCATCCATTTTTTAACATTGGAGAGGTATAAACACTATACATGTCCAAACAATCAAGTTTTTGTAGATTTTTTCAAGTAAAAACTTTTTCCTACTTTGACTAAATTTATCCAAAAATTATTAAGGTGTTAAACATTAATAATTTAATCATTAATAACAATCATGAATTTTAACATAATGTAGATAGTTACGGTAATAACAGGGCTTGTACTTCATTAGCATTTAAAAAGCTTTCTAGTTATTTGTTCTATATTTATGCAAACAAAATAAAAGCACCCAAAGGTGTGAGTCTATTTTTAAACAAGTACAGGTATCAGATATTATATGTGATATATGTTTATCAGATTTTACATTGTCCAAACCATAACATTTAACTAAAAAATCATAAACTTTTTAAAATTATTGGTCATTTTACTGTGATATAATAAAATACTAACCAAATTACAAAGAAATACACTTATTGTTATTAAATAATTATAACATTTTGAATTTAGAAAACAAGTCAGTAATTTTTGTTATCTAATTTATGTACCTCAAAAACAATTTATCTTGACCATTTATCAGCTCAGTTTATTCAACTATGCTTTATTCTTTGAATAAAATACAAAAATTAAATATGATGCATAATGTGCTTCACCACTAAATGTTACTTTCAAAAACTATAATACTTACGATTATTCATAACTTTTTTATATTTTATTATTTTTATTTATGTAAAAAAAAAAAAAAAAAAAAAAAAAAACTGAGGCAATATGGAACATATAGGAACCATAACAACTTTTTTATAGTATATTTGGGATCAACAAGGTCTAGCTAGTGCAAGTGGCTCTATGATGCAAAGTGGCGCCGCTCAGTATGCCGAAGCCGACAAGGTCATGGCATACATACTGTTGTTTAGAGCAGGCTGTATTGTTGATAACGATGTTTTACATTCCTTTTGTGTTTCCGGAAATAATAAATAATGGCATTCACCAACACGCTGAAATACATGACTTAGTTGTTTTTCAATTTTGCAATGTTGACTATTTGAATAATTGTCGTAAACTTACTTTGGGTTACTTAAATACCATAAAATGTAATCTACCTTTATTGACTTGCAGTTCTTTAAATTTTGTTATTTAGATTTATCAAACTAATTGTTTTATTATTTCGTGTTTTGCAACAAAGTGTATTATTTTAGATATTTGTCTTCAAGCCATATTGTCAAGATTGATAAATGTCACTAAGTGGTTAACTGATCTTTGAGAAGAATGTGTATACTTGAGAAGACAGTATGTAAGACCAATCTGAACTCTGCGGGAGAACATCTGTACACACAATATTGTAATAAAAAAAATATTATTTTTTATCCACACGTATTTACAAATAATATATCTTTGTTTATAAACTACATTACAATTATAACAATATATAAACTAGAAATTTTGAGATTGGGCATGGGTGAACAAATGGTAAATTAACAACACGAGGGAACATGAGTCAAAGAGGTGTCAAGAGGATTTCCTGGCCACCAACAATAACAAATCAATCATTCTAGTCGCTAGTAGGGCTACAATAGCAGTTCAGTTATTGTAATTGACAAGGCCCCACTCTAGACTTCCTGCAGCAAACTGCCTCACGTGAGCCATTCGGTTGCGAGTAACACTTATGTAACTCACTCAGACTGCTTCTAAACCGCTGGTCGTTGCATTCAATAACATAAGTAACAAATAATAATAAACCAGGAACAACAATAAATACAGAATCTTTTTAAACTCTCTCCGTAAGGGGATTCCTTTTTTAAACAACAAATATTATGGAAACATATGTCCTAAAATGCTTTGTTAAGCCCCTAGCCGCCATTTTATTTTTTAATCTTGATAATTTTATTTCTTTCCATAACTGATAGTCTTATTAAATTCATATTTCACGCAAACCGTTATTACATCCTTTTTTATTTTCAAGAAATACATTTTCTTTGCAATGAGTATTTTTAAATGGTGGTAAATTTTAAATTTTGTAAATTAAATGTCTCAAAATGATAAATGCTATAAAATTTTTCTAAAAAAAGCTACAGAGTTTAAAAAATTTATCTAACCAATGATACCAAGTTTGTAAGAATCTAACCACAAATAACGGAGTTGTGATTATTCTATTACAATAAACTTAATTCTACTTACTTGACTTATTTGCATGAATTGCCATACAAAATCAATTTTTCTGCAGAAAAATGGCAAGAACCCCGTTATTTGATGTCAAATCTCGACAAACTGGTCATCTTTGATTAGATAATTTAATACGTCAACTTTTTGCTATTTGCAAAAGTTTGGTAACAATTGCCGACTTTGAGATATTTGAGTAAAAAAGTTTAAATGACCACCATTTTGAAAATAATCATAAATGTTTTCTTGAAAATGATCATTTTTGTTATAAAGGTTCATACCAAATATGAACTAAAGAGGCCCACAAGTTTCCAAACACCCTGTATAATGAAAAATGTACTATGCTTCCTTAAATTTAATGGAGCCCAATGATTGATGAATGCAAACTCGTTTTTGTAAGCTGACTCCAAAAATTGCAAAGATAAAGAATAGTAAGTACCATCAATTATATTAAAATAAAATTTCTGTATCTCAAGGGATCACTTTTTGAACTTTCCATGATCCATTTAATTAAACGTTCAATCTTTAATGTTCAACTCAACATCAAGGCCACTGGCTGCTAACAATAAGTGTTTTCTTCTCTTAGTTTCCTATTTAAAGTTGGTTGCCTTTGAAATTGATTGAAGAGTTTCAACTACTTTTCTTTCTAAACTGATTAAACTTAACATTTATGTCTCAAGTAGTGCTCTTAGTCGTTCTATTTCTGTATTCAAAAGATAGGATTTCTAAATTTTCAATTCTAGAATAGTATTCTGTTTCACATTTATCTGTGCAAAAGAAAATTATTTAGATTTTAACATAAGCTATAACTATGTCAGTATAACTATGTCAGTATTTTATGATCAATTGAACTCTAAATGATTTTAAACACAACATTTTTTGTCACTTTTGTCTTAAAATTTAAAGGTAAGCATAGAAGAGAAATAGGAAAGCACAATGTAAATCAAATGCCATATAGAAATTCAACTGTTATTTTAAAGTAATTATACACTGCATTGCAACAGTAAGCCTTTAAGGTCAAAGCCTGGTAAGAATGATAAGATTTTGATCATTGGATGGTTGCTCAAACAGTTATACGTAGATAAAAACTGACTAAACATAAATAATGTTACCCAACGGACCGCTATCCCGCATCTACAAAGACATAACTAAATATTGCATGGGTATATGAGGGTGTGGCGAATTGAAACAAAAAGCTTTAAAGATATGTCAATGCTTTGGGAAAAAAAACAGATGAAGTGAGCTTTACATTATGTACGTAGGAAAAGTTTACAAGCCGACTTCTACTAGTACGTCCCGTAAAGGAAGTCATGTGATAGCCTTCATTGGCCTACATCATAATGACACATCATTTTAAAAGGCTTTACATTCTAATCAATTTGCCACAAGCCCGACCTAAAAAGGTCTAGGGTATCTGCAGTGATTGCACTTTTGTTTTCAGCAATAAGATTATAATGCTAAGTTTGATTGGCTGCCATTTTCAACTCGGTCATCCTTTTGAGGTCGGATTTGCGATATTGCATTTCTTTTGACAAACCCTTCAAAATGAGTGGTTGCTGTTTGAAAAAAATAAGTTAGGCTACTCCTAAACCCCCACTCCGGTAGGGGGTTGAATCTTTTCTATGTTAAAACGTCTGCAATCTTTGTAAATGATTAAGAATCATCTTCACCTCTGGGCCAGTAGACCATTGTTGCGCAGTCGGCAATGTTAACCATACTGCTTTTATGCTAAACATGGTATTTTATTCCACTGTTTCCGACGCCGTTTTTCAGCCGATTTTCTTTCAAACTGGTAAGTATTTAGTTGAATAGTTATATTAAGCCAGTTATGCCTCGAAATTTTGAAAATTTAACAAATATTACTCTCTGTGACGTTGCAAAGTAACTCGATTTTCTTTAGTAATATTTGTTAAATTTTCAAAATTTTGAGGTATGAGGGGCCTAATATAACTATTCAACTAAACATTAACCAAGTTTACAGAAAATCGGTTGAAAAAATGGCGTCCGAAACAGGGGAATAAAATACCATGTTTTGTATTAAAAGCAGTATGGTTAACATTGGCGACTGCACAACAATGACTGGCACAATGGTGAAGATGACTCTTAAATGTCAAAAACAAATATTTCTATCTATTTTGGTTTTTAAAATACAGTTTTATTTTCATACTTATTTACACACTGAATATTAACATATGCAAATGTTGTAGAGATAAACAGATTTTCAGTGATACCCTAAATGTTGGACTCTGTCAAAAGCTTTAAAAATGTCTATAAAGGATACTTACTTTTTTAATCTTGTTCAAATTTTGCGTTGCAAAACTGACAATATTTATAAGTGTATTTTCTGTCCTTTTACCTTCTCTAGACCAGTATTGAAAACAACTTAAGAAATTTATTTTGTTTAACAAGCTATACAATTTTACTTTCATGCAATTTCTTGAAATCTTTGCGAAAACAGAAGTCTATTTTTTACAGTGCTTGTCGCCTTTTTATATAACGGAATGACAACAGCCAATTTTAAAGCGTGTGGAGAATTAACTTTTTCATAACTCAATATGTTTTTATGAAGTAATTTAAAATATTGATTGTGGGGTCGGAAATCTGTTTTATTACAATTGTGCTTACTTAATAATAACCTGAATATTTATTTATTTTTTTACAATTTGCTGATAATTGTAGAATCACTGTCAGATATATTTTAAAATTTATTACCTGAAGAATATTTTCAAGTAATCGCTTCTTGATGTAGCCTAATTATAATTTGATATTTAGGATAAATTTTAGTTTTGATTTTCCTGAAACTATGCCTACATATTGAAATTACTAATTCATTTAAGCAACCATCAAAACTGTAACAATATTTAAGTTTAAAACTGCTCTTTTTAATATTAAAGATTCCATTTAAAGATGTAATTTATTTATGTGACATCCGTAATTTATGGCGTAATGACACTCACAAGATATTTAGTATGGTTTTGTAATCCCAGATTTTGTAAAGTAAAATCTCATGAGTATACACAAATGTTTAGACAAATGCTGCAATGCCATGTTGATTTCATTCCAGAAAATAATCGATGAATTAGTTCTTATAAGAATTATGTCAAAAAATTTGATGGTCCTATAGGCAGTAACAAAGTTACACTGGGTTTCACACTCATCCCTCATTTATATCCACCTTAAAAATTTGCCTTTGTAGGGTCGGTGTCCTAGAAGGTAATTGCTTAAGTGATTAGACAAGTTGTTTCAGTCAGTTATTTAAAGGTTAGTGAAGGTCTTTAACAAAATCAAGTTTCTGGGATAGTTCTCGAGTTATATTTGAAAATTTATTTTGAGAGTTCATTAAAACTTACCCTGCAGAGATGATTATACAGATTTCATCAACCGAAAAATTCTGTTCCTTGCTTTTAAAAGAGCGAAATAAATGTTCCGCGTCATCGATTCCATCCCAGGCTTTATTTATTTTGTTTACTTTTCTTATAAATTAAATACACTTTTTTCTAATGAGAGAATAGATTAAAGAAAATAATACTAAAATACAAGTATCTTCTTTTATTTTTAAACATTAATGTATTTTTATTGTATATGCATTATCAGTGTTTTATTAATATTGTTTTACGAATGTTTTAGAATATTACTTGAAGGCATCCAGCATACAATTAAAAGGCCTTGTTTGGTACGGTAAGATATTATGTAAATAATAGTTTAATATGAAAAACATAATTTTACCTCTGCCGTTATGACTTTTGCATTTCTAGTTTGCCATTATTAAAACTGTTAAGTGACATTTTCTAAGTTTTATAAAAGGAAATAGATATGTATTTTTACAAAAGCATTTTTATTTATTATAGCATTACTGATTACTTAAAAATAGGGCTTGAGATTTTACAGCCATATAATCTATTAAAACTTTTATTACAAGTGGAGAATCAAAGTCTGATGCTTATTTTAAAAGCTTTAAAACAATATGAAATGCAGAAAGATGTAAAAATGAATAGGAAAAGAGGTTTCTGAAGTTCTAACTGAGTGTGTGCCAATGTATAGTGATGGGCATGGTCGTGAATCAGACTCACTCCAACGTCATGAATCAATAATCAAGAATTGGAAATCGTGGGACTACTTTTGTTCTGTATTGCTTGTTGTAGTCTTCAAAGGGCTTCCCAATAGACATATGAATTTATTGTTTCTCCCCTTGGCATAACTTTTTTTCTATTAAACCCTTCCGGTCGTAAAAACAGATGACACATCGCACCTCTCATTTGGTGGTAGTTGAAATAAATGCCACCATTTTAAAATGTCAGAGAGCAAAGACTAGTGATCGCATATTAACTTAACAGAACTGAGACGAACAAAATATATAATCCTGGGCTAAATGGCTCTATATACGGCATTTCGAGGTATATAGAGCTAGGTGACACAAACACTGTCGATTTGCTGGGGGTTCGAAGCTGTATGTGAATAGCAAACGTCTTTACTTTCTGGACCACCGAATTAAAAGGGTTGGTTTCTCCTTGTGTCTTAAGTTTTATATTTTTACCGAAGAAATATTTGATTTGCAGTATTTTTACTATGAAGAGTAAGCTTAACGGTTCTTATCATATGGTGAAAATTTGTGTTTGTATAATTTTAGGTTTAAAACAAGTAAGTGCTTTTTGTAACGAACTTTGAGCTAAACTAGCAGCGTCAGAGCAGCGGTTGGTATAATTGAGACCGGTCTGTAAATTGGAGTGTGATTGCGAGCGAGTGTCGGTCTGAGACCTTTGATTTGGCCTCTGGCTAAAATCCCGTTCCTAACCCTTTGATCTCTATACTGAACATGACAAAGGTTTTAACGACTGAGAACTGTAAACGTAACATTTCAGCTTTTAGTCAACAGTTTTACTCGCTTTAGTAAACATTTAAGTAAAAATGTCGTGTACGTAGTTATTTTGCCCCAACTTTTTTAGGAATTAAAAATTTGTTTTGCTAAATATTCATATTGTGTAGTTTAGAAAACGTAGCCTTGCAAAACATGTAGTATGTTTTATGTATCTTAATTTGTTGTTACCTATTTTTACTTTGTTATTTTTTTATAAACTAAAAGTCAGAAGAAAACAACATACAAATCTATGACAAAGGTCGAAGCTTATTAGCCCAAAAGTAAGGATTTCCCAAAATATAAACAAATTAATTGTGTAATACTGTTTTATCCTAATGCACGAAATGTTAACAGGTGTGGAACTTTAAGGAATTTTACTTTCATGTGTCTTTTATACATTAATATTTTACTTAAATTTTTTTTATAAATATAGAAAATTTAAAACAGGTTGAAAAATAGTTTGAGATTTAGAATAATACAATTTTAATAAAATTACACTGTCTAAGCATTTTAAATATATATCTTTATAAATACTTTTTCAAGAAGAAGTTTTAAAATGATATAGTCTGTTACCCAGTGCCCTAATATCTGTTTGGCCCGCATTTTGCTGCGTAACATCGTTGTTCAGTTGCTCAATATTTAACGAGAGCACGATGAGGGCACCTGCTGATCTTCATTCATTACAGCAAGTGAAAGTTTATTTAAATATCCGATTGTTTGATTACAATTCCTAAGATATAGACACTAAGAAACTAGAATAATTGTAAAAATTGATTTTTTTACAAAATTGTACTTGTAAATTTCAATAAAGTATTCCAAATATAAAAAATAGTTGAAAACAAATAAAAAGTATTCCATGAGAGTGTATAAATATAATTGGGAGAAATTTATTGCTATTGTACGGATGAAAAAAATAGGACGAATAGTTATGGTTTAGATACATACTCAGTTGTTACATTTTATAATTTTTTTAAGATTTCTTGTGAAACGTAAACAAATCACGAAAAGTAATCTTTTCACTTTTGAAAGAGGAAAATAAAGTATACAATGGCTTATACATTTTAAATTTATTACATTATGGTCTTTTTTAATTTTTTTTTACTAAATATAAAGTTTGGGTTAACTCTTTACATTTAAATCTGTAGAATATAAATGTGTGAAGAGTAGACTAACATTGATTTCGTGGTTATATGAACAAGAATGTATTTATTATTAGTATTTCTCTTTAAATTTGTTTTAAGTGATTTTGTTTAGTTTATTTAGCATCCAGACTCCATTGAATTAAGTAGTTTAGTTGTAAGTTACTATGCAACCAGTAGTTATATTTAGCAGCATTATGAACCAATAAATTTAAATTACTATAATTATCAACTTTAATTTTGTATAATATATTTTAGAAGCAAGGTTTTATTAACTTATGCAATCAATAAGATCCTTGAGAAATTCAGCTTCTCAAACAGTGAATCATAAGCTTTGCAATTAAGTTTGTTTGTGCTGCGGAAGAGCTGTTGAAATATGAGCCATAAGAGATTCATTAAAAGTAAGACTGGAGCGTCATTAACACACCCCTTAGACAACGATCGTATTGTCTGATATCCCTCCTCCAATCCTAGGCATAGGAAGGGGGAAGTAATTAAAAATAATACCATATTTAACATTGTTAAGGAATTGTTTTGTTTGTCATCTCCTTTTTTGTGTTTTATTTATAACTGCAGTTGTAATTAAAGGAAGATTATTATAAAGGTGTTTAAAAACAATAAAGTTATAAAATGTTTGTTAAAATATCGCAACTTATTTCTTAATTGAATTATTAACATTGAATACAAATTCTGTATTGGAGGATCAAGAATTCTTTAAAACCCTAATTGTGGTTGACGTTTTAAACAATGTATATAACAATTTTAGTATTAATGTTTTTGTAACATTAAGATTGGGCATGGAATATTTAAAAATTTTAATAGTTTCAAAACATTAACTATCTCCTTTTCTCCTATACTGTGTTTATGTCTGGTTTCACAGAACCGGTCGAAACCACTACCCGTCTGCGGTCAATGTCCAGGATTACGTTGTTACTACGGACGTTCAACTACCAGTGCGTGACCGCTTTGGGCTACCCACCACCCTTCGCTTACTCCATATTAACTCTTATTTCATATGTTGAATGTTTTCTAGTCCATTCATACTTTGAACTAGGGGGACCAATTACTAAAATATATTTTCTTAGATATATATAGCATTATTTATCTACTAGCCTAAAGTGTTATTCAAAACATTGAGGCAATCTTCCCCCATTATTGAGTGAGTTAAAAAGTTTCATTATGTTCCTAAGACTGGAGTTAGATTATACTTTTTACTTTTAATGTCTCAATATCAAAGTAGAATTCACAGGACCTTCTTCCTGTGTGAAAAAACTGCAAAAAAGGACTGTTTATGATGGCAGAAAAGGCTATGGAGTAACTAAACCCAAATCATGTCGCCCAATAAGTTATACAGAATAATAATGTAATATCTGTGTTACATTTTGAGTGTTATAAAATAAAAAAAGTACGTTTTGATCCAAGACTTACCAAATGAGGAGGGGTTTTCCGTGTTGTATTGAAGTTAGGGTGAAAAAATCCAGTTAGTTTAGTTGTTGTACCGGTTTTCAAAATTCTTAAGGATTCCTGGATGCACTCTTCACGTGTACGGAAAAATTAACTTATTTAGACAAGCTTAGTAAAATAAAAGTCGCCCTTAATATTTTTAGTTATCAATTCATTTCTTTAAATTACTTCAAGCGGAAGATGACTGTATTCTTAAAAACCAATAAATTTGTGTATCGAAAACCCTTGGCCATTCGCAATATGCAGTGAAACATAGTTGTAAAAGTTCAACTGAGAAGCTGACATACACGGAACAACCGAGTTACTGTTAGCTTTTCACCTTAAGTTGTAATGAAATTTCCCTAGCCATGGCGGTAAAGGAACAGTCGGGAATATCAAAAAGTTTTTCTTAAAGTATTCATAGTTTATCTCATTTCGTCTATTGTCTCATTGTTGTATTGCCTCTTTTCTACATACCGGATGTAAGTGAACACGTTTAATTCTAAAAATAAAAGTAAATCTTTGTGACAAAAAATCTTTAATTTACTACTTATCATATTTTCTTAAAGTAAATTTTGATTACATTTTATCATTGATGTCAAAGATGTGTGTTCAGAATTTATTATGTTCAGCCAGTAACTAAAATTTGTAAACTTCAATACACGACATATTACAAAAGTTACAAAAAGTAAAAGTTTTGTTAGTAGTTATATAAATTATTTTTTAACCTATTGATTTTATAATATGCATTTCACCTCATTATGACTTGTCCAATTAATTATATTAATTTTGTAATAATAAGTAATCTACTATTGTTTAGAGTGATCTACTTGTTAATTTTAACTATATGAAATATTTGTGTACAGTATTAGATAACTATTGCCGATAGATATTGTCACAATTTTATTTTTTTAGTGGCATTAAGTTAATCAATAAATAATGTAAAAAAAATGTTATAGCAATCAAGGAAAATAGACTTTGTGAAAACAACTTATTGGTATAAATAGATTTATTTACCACATGTAAATATTAAAGTGTATCACTATAAAACTATATTGATTTTATTGATATGCACTGTATTAAATATAAGATCTTTAAACACAAATACATTAAAAACTATAACATATTAGTTTACTTCTTATTGAGATTCTCATGTGAATTCACATGATGCTTCTCTAGTACCACGGGTTAGTATAGTTTCCTTACCAGGGTTGTTCCTTGTTTGAACAATTTGTACATTTACATTTTGAGTGAAATCGAAGGATACAAGCCGTTCCATCAACGGAGATAGAATAGTGTGTTTAGAATACATTAGTGGCCGGGTTTCTAGAGGAAACGCCAGCAGCCGGGGGATAAAAAATTTCTAGCTAGAAGACTCTCTAAAATACATGAAGAATATAGAAAAAAATGTAAATGTTTATAACAGAAGTTTTCAATGAAATTTTAAATTAAATAATTTATTTTTGTTATGAATTATTTTATCGATTTATTACAACATTATTATATGTGATTTAAGTGATGTTGAAGTTTAAAGCGATCTTAGGGTCTTAGCCTTAATACTACGCAGCTTTAGAATCGAACATAGTCTTGGGACTTTAATTTAAAAAATTGGATTAAAAAAAACTAAATATGTATTCACATATATAAATATCCTATACTCTTATACGAGCAATGTTTGCTTGTTTGCTTGCTTGCTTGCTTGCACAATTATCTCAAAAACGGCTCCGACGATTTCCTTCAAATTTTGGAATATGGGGGTTTTGGCCACCAGAAATCGATTGGAGCTGGTCCCATAGCTGGGAAAAATACGGTTTTCGCGCTAGAGCCCTTCAAAGATCCCATGTTATCCTTATGGAAATTTTTTAACTGAACAAAAATCAGCTGATAACTGTAGATAAAATAAACCAATGTGTTACATCTTTAACCTGTGGTTTTAGGAAAATCATACCAATGTGCAGCAAACCTTCCGCCTGGCGAGTGAGCGGAGCGAACGAGCTTTGTGTGAGAAACGAAAGTAATAATTTTACCGAGCTTAAGCTCGGTCCCTCGGTACTTTATTCTTATCCATTTTGTTTAAAGGTTACAGTTTGAAATTTTGTTAAAAAAGTGCGTTGTGAATGTAAGATAAGTTTTTACAACGCTTGGAAGGATAATTTTACCCACAGATAATTTATTTGTCTCAGCCACAATATATTAAATCAAAGTGTACAGTGTAAACCACTTATCATTGTTATATTGTGAACCATGAGAATTAGAAAAAACCGCAATCGTGGAACTTCACCTATTTTAAAGGCAAAATACCCCCGTCGCAGCAGACCTGCGTACTCAGCGAATTTCCAAAGAATTATTGTTTCAACATCAAAGAACTTTGTGGCTTTCTTATATAATTAATAATCTTTACAAGGAAATATAATATATTTAATGGCATTATATTTCTGAGTAAATTATTTTTATTTAATAATTTATATATTAATATTTATATTGCAATAAATGACTTTTTTAACAGTAATAAAACTGCATATCCAAAGCTTCCATGCAAAAGGAATGATTTGTTTACAAATTCCAAAACATAAACATTTCAAATTTGACAAATATGCAGAAGACAGCTGATCAGCTGATTAGGAACAGGTACCTTATTATCCTATCCCCATCTCTCTTGCACCCATTATACACTTATTTTCCATGGTATTCCCATGGGATTTAGCATGTAGGTTTGCTGCCATGTGGGTTTTTGATCAAATCTTAATTACTCACCACCTAGTGAAGGTTCATAAAAATTTTTATTGATATATGTTGATAAATAAGTGATATATAACTTTTTAAAGATTTACCCATAAGAATAACATGGGAAATTTCATTTGAATTTTCTCTATAACCAGTTAAGCTATTTTAAAGATTCAAAATACTAAATTGTTTGTTTTTTTTAAGCTCTTTTAAATGGTTTTAGTTAAATTTGAAAATTTAGGTCCAAAAATGCCAAAAACCCATTTTTGACCCCTTTGAAACCCCATAAAACCCCGTTCCCATAACCCGACAAAGCTGGTTCGCGAACTCATGAAAATAGACCTGGTCTTACACCTTCATACGAAATTTGATCAAAATCGGAGGTCCGCTTCAAAAGTTATCGGTACCACGGACACATATATATATATATATAAGTAGATAGTACTATGGGGTTCCTAGGACACTTTTGGAGACAATCAAAAATCAAACAAATTTCACAGTTTTTTAATACAATTATGCAATATTTTTGCCATTTTTTGGCCAATTTTCAGCTTTTGTCAAATTGTCATAAAAAATATGCAAATTTAATGCATTTTTTAATAAATATGCATAAATTTATATGAAATTGTTTACAGAATAAAAAGTTTTTTAAAACCAGTAAAATTATAATATCTGATTTTTAAGAATATAGATTAATTTATTTCAATTATATCATTTTTGATTATATTATATTCAAGTAATTTTTCAGATACAATAATAATATAACAATTTGTTTTACTAGTAGCTACTATATCATAATCAAAATCTGCATTAATAATAATATCATTTTTTGAACTTGAAATATTTGTTGGATTTTTTGTAGTATCAATTACATAAATTGGTCTATTTTCTAGAAATTCTGTTGGATTATAATACATTTTACTACTATTATAATAAACTTTTTTATAATCTTGATACATTTCATACATAATTCTAAATTTTTCATTGAATATATCAAAGTTTTCCAATTCATCAGGGTAATAATGACCATTTAGTTTTACTCTTATATTTTTTATATACATACTATCAAATTTAGAAGTATCATATAACTGATCATTTGTTCTTGATTTTTGAAATCCAATTATAATAAATTTTGGATTATAAATATTTCTATAGATATTTGTTATATCCAAACTTAAATTCTTTCCTGTAATATTTTTTTGTTCAATGCATTGCCAATGATTAAAATGAAAGTTTACTTTTTCAAATTTGCTTAGTTCATTAATTAATTGAATTTTACTTGTGGTTTTGTATTCAATTATAGGAACTCTAATAAAAAATTCATCAACTGTTATTTTACCTTCAGCTGGTAATGTTGCATTATCATAAGTTCCATCAGCCTTTTTAGTTTTCCATCTAAAAATTGCATCATTATCTTGTGATCTAATAAATGTTATATTAAAACCTCCTTTGTATATTGGAATATTTACATTTTCAAAAAATCCTAATCCAAAATGAGATAAATTACCAATTGCTTCAAATGCTTTACTAAAATTTGATTCAAAACCATTATTAATTTGATTTATTTCTGATTTTGAATAAGTTATAGTACCTTTAATTGTACTTAATAGACCAGGATATTCAATTTCATCAATCAATTTATTATGTTTTCTAACTTCAATTTTTGAAAATAAAAATGGAACAAAATTATCAATTAATTTTATATTAGCACCATTATCATATGCAGTTCCATCAGATTTAGTCAATTTACCAGATATATAAAATTGAAATTTAGAAGTACAAAATCCATCTCCAAAATCTATATTAAATTCAGTTTTTTTATTAGGTTCATTTAAATGTAATTTAGATAATGGATAGAAATTTTTGTATTCAGCTCTTTCAATATCATTTATATATTTTTTGTAATCAGCCATTTATTAAGGATAATTTTTTAAATCAAAAGCTTTTTTAAAACAAGTAAAATTTTCATAATTTAATTTTTATGATTTTATAATGTCAAATTTTATTTATGTATCAATTTCATTTTTACTTTTAAAATACTCAATTTCTGTAGCATGATCAAGTATAAATTTTGCTGATATTTTTTGATGTTCTAAAATTAATTCCCAATTTAATGTAAAAGCATAATCATGAATGAAATATTCAGTTAAATCTTGATATTTACAAATCAAATCAATATAATCTTTTAGTTGATAATTTATGAATTCAGTAATAAAATCTATAGTTAAATTTTGATGTTGAGCAATTTTTTGCCAATTTAATTTATTTTGAAACAATCTCATCATATTAATACTCAATTTATATTTTTCAGAAATATCATCCCAATCATCTTTGTTTAATTGATTTTGGTTTCTGATAATGAATAAATCAAATGAACTGTATAGAGCCATTTATTAGGGAGAAAATTTTGTAAAACAACTTTTCTTTGAATTACAAATACAACATTTTGATTTAATTATATTTATATTTTTTAATTTTATTATCTGAATATCTTTAGAATTAGTTTTTTGTTTACATTTAAGACAATAAATCAACTCCATTTATATAAAATAAATTATTGTAATTTATCTATATCTCCTTTAATTAGTATTATTTCTGCATTTAATTCTTTTATTGATTTATTGACTCCATCAAATAGAAATTTTAGTTCTTTTTCTAATTTTTCTTCTAAATTTTCAACATGTTTTCCAATATTAATTAAAAATTCTAAAATTTTATTTAAATCTTTTTTAGTTTCTGAATAATCACTACCAATTTCAATAATTGAATCTAAAACTTCATCTAATTCTGACTTAACTATAACATCATATTTATTTATACTTGGTTTTACATTAACAATTCTTTTACCATTAATATTTATATAATTTTTTGATAAACCAATAGCATTTACTAAATTTTCAGTCTTTTTTACATGACTTTTAAAACTTTTACTAAAATTATTAAAAAATGTATTTAATTTGGAATTTATATAATCTTCTTTAATATTAATTGGATGTTTTTTCTGTCTTCCAAACAGATCAAATATATTTTGTGAATCCATATTTATTAAGGATTAATTTATTTATTATGTTATCAAATTTTTTATTTTTATTTAATTCATTTAATATAAAAATACATAAATGACCACAAATTGGTGGATCATTATAATTTTGAATTTGATTATCATTATAAAATATATTATCTTTTCCTAAATATTTAACTAATTCTATTGGTGGTTTATTAACTATATTTCCATATGAATCAAAATAATATTTAATTTTATCTTTTTTATAATAACAAACCCAATGAGTTCCATTTCCATCAAATGAATCTAAATTTATAATTCCACATTCAAATTTATTAACTTTATTAGGTAATATATCTCTCATAAATACACCTCTAAAATATTTTATATTTTTACACAATTTTTCTAATTCACCTAATGTTAGTGGTTCAAAATTTTTTTATAATTTTGTTTCATATATTTTAATGTTTTTTTATCTAAACCAGATCCTTCTACATTTTTTAATTCATGATCTAACCAATCAACAAAATTTCTAAATTTAGGAATTATAGATTCTTTTACTACTTTTGTTCCCTTTCTAACATTTGGTGTATAATTTTTAACTATAGGTATATTATCAGCAAAATCTAAAATTTCTTTTAGTAATCCACCATTTTTTATTTCTTTTAATTGATTATATGAAAATTCAAATCTTAATCCTTTATTTAATTTTTTATGTTTATTTAGTTTATTAATTTGTCTTTTAGATAATAATATAATATCTTTTCCATTTTCATTAAATTGATCAATATTAAATTGAATTATAACTGATCTTTTATTTTTAAATGCTAATTTTATTTTTGATTTTTGATTATCTGTCAAGTTTATATTTGTTTTTTTCCATTTATTAAGAAAAAAATTTATAGTTTTTTTATAATATAGATTAACTTAATTAATGAAAAATTTTATTAAAATTTTAATCCTACTTCTAAACCCATACCAAATTTTCTTTTCATCCACATAGCACCTGATGTTGGTAATGCAACTAATCTTTCACCAATTCCATAATCATTTGATGTTACTATATCCCATGCTTTATCTTGTAAAATTTTATCAGCTATTTCATTTTTAGATTTTGTATCTTTATGATCTCTATAAAATAAATCATGTTCTTTAGCAGCTTTATCTAAATCATTTATTCCAGGATCACCCCTTTTTACTCTTTTATTTAATTTAGTTCCAGGCCCTAGATATTGATAACCAGGTACATGTAATTCAAAAGGTAAATTATTTATAATATCATTTAAAATACCTGATCCATCTTTTAATAATGGTGATGAAATATTTGCCAAAATTCTTTTTAAATACTTAATTCCTTCAGGTTTTTCAATTACTTCATCTAATTTATTTGATATAAAGTCTTTAATTGCTTTCTTTTCATTTAAAAAATTATTATTACCAGCTTTTTCTTGTGCATATATATAATTAATAATATTATCTAATTTATTTAAATCATCTATAAATCTATATTCAATTTTATTTTCTGTATATTGTCTGATTCCTGAACCTTCAATTTCCCCTTTTAATTCCCAAATATGTTTAATTAAATTAATATATTTATCACCTTTACTAGATTTTGGTTTTTTACTATTTGGATCATTATTTTTATAAATTGAATTAGTTTCCCATAAAATCTTTGAATAATTATTTAAATCATCTTGTGTATATAAATTATTATCTGGTTTCTTTTCATAAGTTAACAATCTCCATAATCCATGTGTTCCATTATATTTTTTATCATCAATTATTAAATCATCATTATCAATTACAGTTATTTTATCACCAATCATAAATGATTTTTTATGTTTATTCCAATATAAACCAAATTTATCATCTTTTGTTCTTGGTAAATATTTTTGTGCTAATGGACCAATAATTTTATCTAATGTTTGAGGTGAAATTAAGTTTGGGTCAATAAATGTCGATTCTTCTTGAATTATTGGCTGTCTGATTGGTCTAAATGGAGTACTTGAAGGTAAATTTAATTCTTCAGTTTCTGGTATTGATATATTAGCAAAATTATTAACAACAGGTACCAATTCCATTAGGTTTTTATTTTCATTTAAGACTTCACCAATTTTATTTTCAACTTTACCAATCGCTGATGTTATAGGTTCATATGCTTTTTGTTTAATTTTTTCATAATTATCTTCAATTTTAATTTGATTTTTAAATTCTTTTATTAATTTTTTCTCAATATCATCTAATTTTTTAGCTTCATTAACAGATATCTTATCCATTTATTACAAAGAAAAATTTAGGTTCAACACAAATCATGTTAACATAAACACAAATCATGTTAACACAAAAACAAATCATGTTAACACAAACACAAATCATATTAACACAAAACATAAATCATGTTAACACAAACACAAATCATGTTAACATAAACATAAATCATGTTAACACAAATACAAATCATGTTAAACACAATTTATTTTACTTTATTTCTGTAATTTTCATTAAATATATAAATACTAATGAAATAAATAATACTAATAAAATAAATATTCTATCAATTATTGACTCAAATATACAACAAGCCATTATCATTATTTAATATCAGAAAAATTTTTCATATATTTTCCATCATTTGATTTTTTCAATAAATTAATAGTTAAAAATCCATAGTCTTCTTTCCAACAATCATTACAAATAGTTTTAAATTTATCAAATTTCATATCTGATCCAACAAAATTATTATATATTTTTTTCATATAATATTCATTTTGTTTAAAAATGCATAACATATTTAAATTATTTCTAATTAATTGCATATCAACTTTTGAATAACATTGTGATAAATAAATACATGATATATTTTTATGTCTACCCATTATAAAATATTCTTTAATTTTATCTTGTTTTTCTAAAATACAATCATCAAAAACTACTAATGAATTTGGTTTACGTTCATTTAGTGGAATCACATCATCACATGAAAAATGAGAAATTTGTTTATTAATATTTGATTGTATATTTTTAAATCTTTTTTGTAATAATTTATAAGATGGTTGTTCTAATGATTTACTAAAAATATATAAATTTGAATATGGAATTAATCTTTTGTAAATAAAATTTAATAATAATGTAGTTTTACCAGATCCACTTGTTCCTATAATTAATAATCTAATAGGTTGATCATTTTTATTATTTTTATCATATGATTCTAATTTTATATTATCTTTTTTTCTAAAAATTTCTCCATTTAAATAAGATGAAATTATTTAAAATAATTGGTCATTCATCCAAACTAGAATTAAGATTAGAACATCCAATACATTTAGATGGAAAATATAGTATTGGTTTAAGTGGATTTTATTCAGATAATTTTATATCAAATATACCAAATGATTATAAAAACTGTTATGGATATTTTATTAAAGATGAAGATGATAAAATTATAGATCAATATTTTGATATAAATAAAGGAAATTATACAATTGAAGAAATAAAAAATATTTTTATTAATAGTTTAATAGAATTTAAAAAGAAAATTAATAAATTTGATGAAAATGATTTTATACTGAAAAATGATGGACCTTATATTATAATAAAATCTCCTGTTAAAATTATAGTTACAACAATTATAATTGATTTATTAGGGTTAAATAATAAAATAATTGAACCAAATGTATTAACAAAAGGAATAAAACTACCAAAAATTAGACCTTTTGATGTTATTGAAATACATTGTAATTTAGTTGATCCTAGTTTTGAAAATCATAAAGATCATTCACATTTACATAAAGAATCAGAAATTATATATTCATTTTATCCAAATGTTGAATATGGATCAAAAATTAGTGAAAAACCAAATGAAATTGATTATATTCCTTTAAAAAATATAAATAAAATTCAAAATATTGTAATATCTATTCAAGATAGTGATGGAAATCTAATAAATAATGAAAATATTAAAAGTATTGTATATTTAAGATTAAAACAAAATTTGTAATATAAAATTTGTCTACATAAATAATAAAACAATTGATTTAATTACAATAATTTTATATTTAATAATAAATTAATTGTATTTAGTAAACAAAATAATCCTTGGTTTAAAGTAAAAGATATTTGTAATATTTTAAAATATAAAAATTCTAGAAAAGTTTTAATTGATAATGTAAAAGAAAAATATATAAAACTTAAAAAATATCAAGTGTAACCAACAGTTACACTTACATAATGATGATAAATTAATTTACATAAAAATTATAGGTGTCACAAATTAAGACACCCTAGAAATTGATGTACAAACATGTTTTCAGATGCCCTAAAACAGGGCGTCAATAAAATAGATAATAAAACAATATTTATTAATGAATCTGGTTTATATTCATTAATTTTAAAATCAAAAAAGGTAGATAAACAATAAGGATAAATATAGATGGTGATAAATTAAAATTCATAGATTTTTTAGAGGGGACAATTTGTCCCCCCTATCATATAATGAAAAACGTACAAAACTTATTAAAATTAGGTAGGACCCAAAATGGGTCCCACATAAATTATAATATTTATTTTAAAAAATTTTAAAGGAGGTAACCTTATTATACAATAAAAACTTAAGGGTAACAAAACGTTACCCTCCTTAAACATTCAAAAGATATTTATAAAGATAATAAATTATATACAAATTTGAGACCCGTCTTAAAGACGGGTCTTACTTATAATGATAATAAAGTAAAATTTATAGATATTTTTAGGGGAGGCGATCTGTCCCCCCTATCATATAATGAAAAACATACTATTTTTATTAAAAAAATTTTGTTTATATTTATTAATTTTAAAATTAAAAAAGAATCAAAAAATTTAAAAATAGATTAATAAATATTTTAAATGAAAGAATCAAAACAAATAATTAAACATAAAAATTTAATAATAAATTATTAAATATATTTAAATTTATTAAAGAAAATATTTAAAAATATACATAAATTATAGTATAAATTCAATATCATATGGTTATAAATTATTAATATAATTTTGATCATTTTCTTTAAAACTTTCTTTAACATAATTTTTTATTATATTTATAAATGGTTCTATTATAAAATTAAACTTATAATGATATACAAAATAATTTTTATATTTAAAAAGATATATTAAAAATTTATTTGATATTTTAGTTTTAAATAAATATAATTTTATATCAAAATCATTATTTATTAATTCTTTTGGAACAATTAAAATTTCCATTTATTTATAATTTTTTTTATACCCCCAAGGTAATGTATCAATTTTATTTTCACAAATAAATCTTTTGTCATCTCTATTACTTAAAGCTAATTTATTTATTGTAATTGTATATAGTTCATGTTTAAAACTTCTAATACAAGTCATTTCTCTATATTGTTCTTGATCATCAAATAAACATTTCTTAAAATCATCCATATGTAATGTTTTATCAACAACACTTTTCTTAATTCCTTTACATTTTACAGGATTTTTATTATTAAATTCATAACTATATAATTTTGATCTTAAACCACAATATTCTTCTAATATTTCACCATTTAACTCATCTTTAAATTTACCAATTATTTTTTTATTCTTTTCACTATAGCATTCATGTTCTTTCTTATAATCACTTGTATCAAATTCATTAATATTTTCTTTAATAATTTTATATGGATCCTTTTTAAACTCTATAAAATAACTGTCTGTGTCCATATATAATAACCTTATATTTGGATCAAACTTCTTTAATTTTTCATAATAAAATTGATACATATGTAATTTTGATAAATCAAGTACTGAAAATCCTATATAGATTGGTTTATCAAACTTAACCTTTTCTTTTATCATATGTGAAGCAATACAGTCTTTATCAAATATACTAAATGTTTTAAAATTAGGTTTTTTTGCTTGTTTTAATGAAAACTTTTCGTCGCCTAATTTAATATCACATCTATTTCTAACATTTTCCATAGTTTTTCCAAAAACACTATTATTCATCAATTTAAAAAAGTCTTTTTCAAAATCTGATGTTGATTTGGATCTAAATTTGGTATTTAATTCAATATATTTTTTCATATAATCATCTTGATCAAATGCTATAACTCTATTAACTTTCTTTAATTTTAATCCTTTTTGTAGATAATATTTTAAGTTTCTTGAATGAATAACATAATCTTTTTTATCAAATAATGTTGTGCAAAGTTTATTATTATAATGTTCAGGTGCTAATGGTAAATCTTTATGATCATCATGTAATTCAATAGGATATTCTAAATCAACATCTAATATATATCCATATTCAGCATTTTCATCTAATTCTAATATTGTTTCTTCCCATTCATTTAATGTATATGTATTAGGATTCATCCATGTTATATCTTTATAAGGTAATTTTTGACTTAAAGCCCATCCATATAGATTATTTGCATCTATATATAACATATAATTTTCAGGTTTTGTTTTATCATAATTTTTTGTATATTTATTGTTTGCTTTACAATATCTAGTTATACATTGTGAAATACCACCTCTAATACCTTTTTCAATCATTAAATAAATATTATAATCACTTATTAATTCTAGTTTAATTTTTGTTACTTTTAACATAGAATCCCAAGCTAATGATGGTGATGTTAGATAATGTGCTGGATCTAATTGATAATTTTTCAAACAAACAGATCTAAAATTTTCAAATATATCAGCTAATAATAATACATCCTGAATATTATACAAATCTGAATAATTACCTAATGTTTTTATTTTTAATTTATTCCAAACTTTTATATAATGTTTATAATCATCATCACTTATATTTTCATTAGTTAAACAACTATAAAATTGATCTTTTTCTAATATTTTATCATAGTTTAATTTTTCGACATTATCAATAAATTCATATGGAAATACACCTTTAGAAGTTAATATTTTTAAAGTTTCATTATCATATTCAATTTTATCATTTTCTTTTATAAATTTATTTATATGCTTAAATTCTTTAAGATTTTTAGCTAATTTTTCAATTGATGTAGCCATAAATCTAAATGTATCTACAAATGAGAATTTTATAAATTTTCTAGGTTTATCACCTTCAAATTCATAACCATAACCAGAATTTACTGAATAGTTTATATATTTTTCATCTGTATTAGCTAACAAATCAATTTTACCATATTTTTTAGCTAATTCTTTTATAAACAAATGTGTATCATAATTTGAACTATTATGACAGAATATAGGAATACTTTGAGGGAATTTTAGATTTAAATTACAATTTAAATGTGCAGCACCCCTAAATTTTCCTGTTAAATGGCAATGATCTCTTACTTTTATTCTTTTATCATCATCAAAACCACTATTTTCACAAATATGACAAATATTAGTTTTTTTATAATTAATTTCTTCTTCATTAGTTAAATTCATAGGCTTTTTATTTTTTGAATTATATTGTTTGGCTATATATTTTGAAATTTCATCTAAATATTCAAATAATTTATTTGGTACATTTATTAATTCTTCTTCATTTTTTGCTCTATAACAAATAGGTTTATACATTTTATTAGTTACTCTAGATACTAAATAGATTGTAAATCCATATGGTATATGTTTTTGAATTTTATTTGTATATGAGCAATTTGGATTATTTTTACAATTATCAATCTTTTCTAATATACTTTCAAAATCCATATAAATTACATATGGATGTTCAAACTTTTTGTAATAGTTTTTAAAACTTACTTTTTGACCAGGAAATGGCATTATAGGTCTACAAGGTTCTAATGATTTACATATTTCTAAATGATTATTCAAGTCTTTATTTTTGTAGAAATGAGTCAAACATCTTCTACAAATATATTTTTTTGTTTTATGTTTTGATAATTGAGAATATACCAATTTAATTAAATCTGTTATTAATATATAATGACAATTATTACCAATTTTATAATATAATAAATCAATTTCTAATTTTACATTATAATATTCAGATATTTGTAATGGCACAATTTTTTTATCTTCATCAATTCTATAAATATTTATTGACATTGATGGATAGTTATATTTAGAGTCAAACGATCTTTTTTCAAATAATTTAATATCTTTTAATGTTATTGGATAATCAAAACCTTTAAAAATATCATCATTTATATATTTTTGATATTGTTTAACTCTTTCAGCATGTTCATTTGGTTTATCAATAGCACATCTAATTGCATAGATAAAACAATATTCATCTTTATTTTTAAAATTTACACAACATTTTTTATTCTTAATTTCATTTGGTAATTCTATATATGATCCAGCATTTAATGAATTATTTTTAGATAATTTTAGATTTAATTCAACACATCTTTTTAATGACCAACCAGAGCCTTTTGATGGTTGATTTAGTTGTTCTCTAACTATTAATTTCTTAAATTGATCATCAATAAAATCATCTATATTTAAAATATCTGAACTTTTTATGCAAAAATACATATTACTATTTTGAATTTCACCATTTATTAATTTTCTTTCATATTCACATTCTAAAGCCATTTGTCCTTTAATATTTTTAAATTTTTGTTTTTCTATCAATTTTTTTATTTCATTTCTTTGAGTTTCTAAATAATCATTAATATCTAAATCATCATTTGAATTTGTTAAAATATAATCTTGAAAATATCCTTTTAATGATGAAGCTTCTTGAATATTTATTATATTTTCTTTTGGAATTGGTCTATTTTTAAAATAATCATTTAATAATCCAATTAATTCTCTTCTAGTTTTATTAACAATTTTAATACTATTTTTAATTGCTAAATTTTGAATATATTTTAATGATCTATATTCTAAATTATTTGGATTTTCTTTAATTTTGTTTAATCTTTTAATTAGTTCATCTCTAGATAAATTTTCATAATTTCTGACAGATAATTTTTTTGCAATTTCATTTAATTTTTCTATATTAAATAATAAATAATTTGTAAGATCAAATGTTTCTTTAATATTTGTTAATTCATCTAAAGTTTTATTTTTATAATTATATATATTATTATTTTTACACCAATGTTTTAATTCAAATATTTTATTATCATATTTTTGTTTATTTAATAAATGTTTAGTTGAATTATAATGTCTATCATAATTTTTATATAATATATTTTTATTACAGTAAGGACAATTAATATTTTTATTTGTTCGTTCCATTTATTAGAAATAATTTTTACTTAGAAATAAAACTCTTAAAAATATGAGAAGTTTTTCCACTTTTTTCTAGGTAATTTATAGTTTAAATTGTATTTTTTCAATCAATAGTCAACTTTTCACAAGTTAATTTAAGTTTTCTAGAGTATTTTTTCAATAAAATCAATAGTCAACTTTTCACAAGTTAATTTAAATTTTCTAGAGTATTTTTTCAATAAAATTAATAGTTGTATTTTCATAAGTCAATTTAAGTTTTCTATAGTATTTTTTCAATAAAATTTAAACTTTTTTAAAACAAGTAAAATTATTATTTTTATCATATTTTTAAATTTTCTAGTTTTGTTATATTTTTGTCATGAATTTTAGTTTCTAAATGTCTTAAATAATTATTAGTCCATTTAATATTTCTTCCACATTCACAAAATTGTGGTTTTAAAAACATTTCTCTAATACATTGTATACAAATTGCATTTTTTCTATCTTTACTATAATGATAATTATTAAAATTTGAAATATCTTTAATTTCTTTACATTTATGACATTGTTTTTCATTTAATTCAATAACTTTAATATTATCATATAATTTTTTATAATACAAATCCTTACATTCTTTACAATAATAATATAACCCATCTTTAGTATTTTTATCTTTATAAAATTTTGATATATCTTTATATAATTTACACCTTAAACATTTCTTTTCCATTTATATAAAATAAAATTTACAAATTGGTTTTTTTCAATTCATATTCATAAAAATTTCCAATAATATCTTCATTATTTTGATCTTTTATACTATATGTAACTGGATTTGTATTATTAATTTTAGAAATTATAAATATTTCTCTAGACCAATTATTTTTATATTTATTAGAAAATGTTGATTTTTTATTTCCAATTCTAACTCTATCATTTATTTTAAATTTTGATTTGGTTATTATTTTTGGTGGTTTATATTTAAAAACAGTATCTAATAAATCCTTTTCATTATTTTTATTTACTTCAATTGGTTTCATTTTAATTGTTGAATGATATGAGTTATTATATTCTTTAACAATTTTTGGTAAAATATTTATCCATCTATAATTTTTATTAATTTCAAATTGTATTTTCATTTTTTCATTTTGTGTTCTATTATACCTTTCTATTATACTTGATTTTTCTTCATTTTCTGTATGATACAATTTAATATCATATTTATTTAATATTTCTTTGAATTCTTTATTGATAAATTCTAATCCTTTATCTGTATGTAAAAGATTAGGTGATTTATGATTAATTTTAATTGCATCATTAATTATTTCTTCAAATGCTTTAGAAACTGTTTTTCCATCTTTTTTCTTTAATGGTTTTGACCAAACATATTTTGAGAAAGTATCTATCACATTTAACATATATTTATAACCATCATTTTCTTTTTCATAATTTTTCATTATAATTAAATCTGCTGCCCATAAATCATCAATACCTAATGTAATTATTTTTCTTTTTAGAAATTTCTTTCTGATTGGAGCATGAATTTCATTTGCTTCAATTATTTGTTCATTTTTAGTTAATTCTTTTTTAATTATAGGTTTAACTTCTTTTTTTAAAATTTTACTTTTATTTGTTTTACAAATTAAACATTTAGTAGCTATTCTATATAATCCATTTTTCATTTCAACAATTTGTGGATTAATATTTTTAGTTTTTTTCTTACACTTGTGACAATGAATTGGTTCATTCATTTATATATAAAAAATATTTTATACATAAATGAATTGATTCAATTCATTTATGTATAAAATATTTTTTTAATAAATGGATATGTGTTATAGATGTCATAATCAAACTAATTTTACTATTATTGGAAATTGTGTAGGATGTAATATATGTAAAAGAATTATTTATGAAAAAAAGATTAAGAGAAAAAGTAATAAGAATAAACATCTTAAACATATTTTAAGAGAATTTAACCATTTTCAACCATATAAAACACACCAATTAATTAATGAATTATATATTTTATGTATTTCCAATCATTTTGAAATAACACCTAAGAATATAAAATTATTTTTAAAACAAAGGAATTATACAAATTGGATATTTTACTATCAATTTTTAAACAAAATATACAATATTAATTTTGAATTGAATCATGAAGATAAAGAAAAAATTACACTAGTTTTTAATAAATATTTATGTTTTAAGAAAAGTAATATATCATATAAAAAATTATTACCAATGATTTTTAAATATTTAAATATGGATTTTTGTATAAAACCTAATTATGATGATAACTTTTTAACATATCTATCACAAATGAATTTGTAATATTTTTTCCCTATATAAATGGATCTGTTAGAAGAAATTAATAATATTGGAGAATTAAGATTTAAAGAATATAAACCATTAAAAAGTTTAAATTTAAATGAAAAATATAAAATTGAAAAATTTGAAAGAATTAAAGATAAATATGGATATACAATTATTGTTGAATTAGAAAAATGTAAAATACATTTACCAAAAAGATTTACTAATATAATTGATGATAAAACTATTAAAGAATTAAATAAAAAAGATTTAAATTTAATTGTCACGGCTTTTAAGACTTTTGATGATAAAGAAACTGCTTTAGTTAAATTTGAATAATTATTTTAATATAATTGTATTGATAATAAATTTTAAATCATCTTGTAAAAAATTATAATTTTACTGGTTTTAAAAAACTTTTTATTCTGTAAACAATTTCATATAAATTTATGCATATTTATTAAAAAATGCATTAAATTTGCATATTTTTTATGACAATTTGACAAAAGCTGAAAATTGGCCAAAAAATGGCAAAAATATTGCATAATTGTATTAAAAAACTGTGAAATTTGTTTGATTTTTGATTGTCTCCAAAAGTGTCCTAGGAACCCCATAGTACTATCTACTTATATATATATATATATATAGATATATATATATACATATATATGAAAATGAACGAACGGTGTTTTTGGCTTCTGGGGACCTCAAAATGAAAAAGTAAAGTGGTCCCGGGCTTAGGTCTTACCATGGCTACTACCGTAATAGCGTATTCCCTATAGGGAAATTCGCTAAAACATGAAAAACATTTTATGGTCGCCATTGTCTAATATATGACGGTTCGCTTAAACATTTCTTGTAGAACACACTAAATTCTATGTCGTTTCTGAAATCTACATGTAATATTAAGTAATAATAGGTTAATAGGTAATAGGTTATCCCTGAAACTTTTTCCTAAACTCACCCGTTTAGGTGGTATACCAAGCTAACAAGTTTTTAAAATATCAAGTGTACAATTTTAAATATTGAGTAATTTTTTTGTTAATTCCTGACATTTTTCAATTGTTGGATTTCCTATGTGACACAACTAAATTGTACAATTGGCATTTTCAAAACTTCAACTTGGTATAGCTTCAAACGAGGCAGTAAAAGTACTATTTAAGTAAAAGTTTTATTTATAATCTTATGAAATAGTAACAATGAAAAGAAACAATCAAATAGCTTAATAAACGGTATCAGTTAACTGACACATACTTTCTCCCAACAATATAAAAAAGGTGTTAAAAGCTCCAAACATTAATGTCTTGATGACTCAGTTGGATAGCTACCAGCTGAGCAGCGCTCGTTTGACCCGACGCGCGTCTGTGACTTTTAACAACGTACCGTACTGCGTTTACCGCTAAACGAAAAATTGTATTTTCTCCTCAACCACTTGACGTAGAGCAATAATTTAAAATACTGGTTTATTTATTTTTTTGAGCTTGATTTAATGGTGATAAGTAAAATTTATTTCAAGACAACAGCTATTTTGAAAATCCAAAAAATTTATTTTTGAAACACTTTTTACTTCATAACTTTTGAACGCGGATTTTCCCGGAGATGCGGGTGGTGTCATTTTATTCACCATTTTAAGCTTAATAAACCACAACATTTTAATCAAAATCGTTAGAGCCGTTTTTGAGAAATTTTGATTTTTGACGATTTTTGAGGGTTTTTGGGAGTAAACTACCCTTAAAAATCAAAAATTCAAAAAAATGAAAAAAAACGCCTGGAATTATCGTGGGTTTGGACCTACGTACCAAATTTCACCAAAATCGGACCATTGGGGCATTCTCTAGCTCTGTTTACATCCTGACACACACACACACACACACACACACACACACACACAGACATCACTCCGAAAACCACTTTTTTGGACTCAGGGGGAACCAAAATAGATAAATCCACCAACAACTCAAATTCGAAAATTTTGACGAAAACAATACTTTCTCCATATACTATAGTATAGAGGGAGAAAGTAAAAATGGCCGATCAGTATGCGAAGCCCACCAGTAGATATTGCAAACCTTGCGCAACATGAGACAAACAGACGTGGCCCGTGATCTTCTTCGCCCGTGGCTGATCTCAAACTGAACTGATGCAATGTTTCGGTGGCGAGTTCGCCACTGAACTTTCTGTGGGCTGCTATTGGCGCTAGTGTGGTATTAATACAATTGTAATCGCTCGCAGTGAACGTGTTAACATGACAATTTCATTAATATGTTTTACATGATTGATTGCCAATAATTAAGCGGATGTGTGGTGTTGCAGCGGGCCGGTATGGAGCGGGCGGCTGTTCTGTTGCTGGTGGCTGTCTCCTTCTCTTTTACAGGTAAATTAATTTAATATATACATATAATCTAATGAGAGTAGATCATTTATATATGGAAATTAGTTAAATTCCTAGAGCGGCCACAAGCGAAGTTTTCTCCACACGTGTAGTTTTTGTTAGAATAAACATTCATAATGGGTGTCGGTCGGCAGTCTTGTCCGGCCTCGTACTTCACGTGCCTCATTCTGGGAATAATTTTATACCTGGGAAGCTATTTACACCCTCCACCGAACCCTTAGTTCCTTGTCATTTACAATTCTGTGATGCGGCATCAGTTTGGGGAGGTTTTCTCCGCGTGCGCCCTATCTCGCGATTATGTACAGTGCGTAGTTTATTTCCCCGTGAAACTTTCTGTGTTATAGGTTATTTTACATTTGTATAAGTATGTTTTATGCATTATTTTATTCTTTATAATTATTATTAAATATTTTTCAATTGCATTGATGTGTAGTTTTATTAATGCTGAGGCAAACTACGCATATAAAAAATACTCACGTAACACGACGATAACTATTTTATACTATAAAATTACTTACATTGTTTAATTGAAATATTTAACATATTAAGTTAAGCAATTAGTGGTTCCAACGATGAAATGAACTCCTGATGAAGTGAGTCAACATTAAAACACGTAAAATGGGTTTAATTTGTGCAATTTATTGTTGCGGAGTAAAAAACCGCATGCGCCCTCTACCGTTTTACCATGGTGAAGCGCCCGCTCGAGGGTTAATTTCATTTCCGAACAAATGCTAGGTACACCTAATGTATTACTAACTTGAAAATTGAGGATAATTCCAGATTTAGAGTTATTGACGAAATTGAAAAGAGCAAAAACAACACATATTTACAAACGTTTATTGGTTTTCTTCCGCTGAAAAATATCATAAATAATCACGATTAAAATATACTGTAAAATGTATCTTGTTTGTCCATTTTGTAGTTCACTAGAGATAAAATAATTGAATTTATTAATATGTTAAGTGTAACATTTAAATTTGTATTAAACACTACAAGAAGTACTCAAAATATAATATTCATTCCATTCCATTAATGAAAAATTATGATGTCCTTTTTGAAAACATAATAATATGAGTCGAGTCCATTGAATACTTTTAAATTACACTAACTTTGGTGTTTGAATAATATGTCAATAATAATGACACAAAAATAATCGTTTAAAAATAAAAATATTTCAAAACCTTTTGATTTTATATTTAACAATAAGGGATGCTTGGGTAAGTTACTACTTATAGTTGAAATTGCTTAAAAGGTTCATTGTGAATGGGAGGATTTAGAAATACCGTAAATCTGCAGACTACTTAACAGTGAAAAAGTGGAGTTGCAAAGGGCCTTTTGTTTAAAGTAAGCCTGTCGTAATTCATTTTGATTGCAGTTGTCTCAAGGGTTATATAAAAGCCATACTTCTTATTAAACTATCTTCCTCAAGGTGCTGGATAGTAATAATTTTACATAAGTAATCATTGATTCCTTCTATTTTCAAATAGTGAAAATGTTTTAACTTGATGATAATGGAAAACTAAAATTAAAGAACTATATTTTATACCTCTAAATGTATAATAACGGAAGTTTTTAACTAAAATTGAGGTAAAATAAATCCATGTGGACTATGTCCTTAATGGCCTGGGAGGTCTGCACTCGAGTATCCAGTAAATCACCTGCTTGACCTCAAATACCGCTATTATTTTCAAATAACCTTGTAAGTAACTTCTCTTAAGGACATAAACCAATAAATAATCCCCATTCATTCTGTTACCCTACAAGTTCTTATACCCATATTCAATGTTTAGGGAATGGGTTGTAATTTACCACAACTAATATTCTTAAATAATGTAATATATAATTATTTCTTTAAACAGATTTATACAATAATTTTAAAATTTTATTAATACATATGATGAATAATAATTAAAAGTTAAAATCCTAAAAAATCCAAACAAATTTTAAAACTTTATTTAGTATCTGCAAAACGTATTCAGTGACGAGTAAGTAATTAGGCTTTAAAATAACACTTTGATTGATCGTGAAATTTTTTTATGTTAACAAATGTGTTGAAACCAATATATAAGAGAATATAAATGCATAGAATAATAATTATCTTCCTTTTATTGTTATTTACATAAACAGTTCTTATGTGTAATTTTTCTTAATGTTTTTCGAATAAATAGTAACCCTGAAAAAGGAATTTTTAAGATTCATGAAAGTATCTAGTTCTGCAAATTTCAATACACTATGATGCTACGAATGCAAATTATTATCCATTATTGGATAACATTGACTAAATGAAGAAGTTGTACCATCATCAGTATAAGGTGCATGAACCAATAGTATGTTCAAAGGTAACTAAATTGCTAGATAGGTATTTTCATTTTACTGCAAGTATAGCACAAGCGTTCAATATTCCAGACACCCGATACGGTACTGAGAGAGAATGTTTCTCTCAAAACCACGTTCCACAAGCAATCTGAATTGTGCTTGTAAGACCTGTGTTCTATTTAAGGTATATTTAATATATCCTGAACTTCTTCAAAAATTTAATTATAATGGACACAGGGGCATGTAGTGATACCTACTTCATTCGAAAAAAGACAGCTATTCAGTACATTTTGAGAATGTTTCGAATAAAAGTATGGAAGAGTCTAAAATGCAATTATATCTAATGAATTCAGTATTTAATGAATTTAGGTTTGTAAAGAAAAAAACTCCTCTTTTCTAAACAATCAATGGTCATAGTCACCCTTCTTGTCTCTGGAATCAACTGCAACCCCTTTTGAAAGTCGTAGCCAAAATATTTCTCAATTGAAACCTATCTTTGTTGATTGTAAATATAAAAATACGGTTTTATTTTTCCGACCTAACATAGTTTTTGTTAACATAAAATTTTGTTATTAGATTTAAACTGTAAAAAACATTTGATTAAATCAACAGATCTAAGTCACGTATACTAATCAAACCTCATAACAAAACATCTTCACAACATAAGAAATTGACTGTAACCCTTGTTGTTAGCAATTCGCCAGTTCATAAATAGCGGTTAAAAATAATCAACTTACACCACTTAATTTGCCTCACACTCACACACCAATCTCAAGGTCTGATTGACCAAATATTTCTTAATTTAATTTTTAGTAAACCTTTTGTACTTTAATTCTAGTATCATGTAAAATTTACAAATATTGGATGGAATTAGTATTAAGTTGTGATTTTATTAGAAAGAGAAGACCTCATGGTAATTATATTGCACCTATAAATAAAACATTTTTGTTTGTGTCAATAACATTAACGTAGAACTGTACCCATATTTGTAAACTTAATCAATTTATTTAATATGGAGAACACATTTTAAATTTAAGATACTTGTAATACACATGTCATGAATGTGACATTTTCATGACAATGAATATTGTTAGAAATGTAATTATAAAGAAATCTAGTTGAAAATAGCAGATTTAAATCTTAATGTTGCAATCACATTTTTACAAATTAATATTAATTAAATTTAATATTAATTAATATTTAATTAAATTTATTAAATGTTGATAAAATCCTACATAGTATAATTAATATTTTGAGTTCAAGGTTAATGAATTTTTCCATGGAAGAATTAATAATTTTTAAAATTTGGTACTTTGTGGTATAAGGCCTACAGTTCCAACTTTTTATTTAAAATTCTACACAAAGGCCTCAGTAACACACATAGTTTCAGACCTCGTGTCCCTAATCTTTTGTGTTCTGATCTATTTGCTTTACTCGTCATAAAGTGTTCCATACGGTAATTATAAAATTATACAATTTTTAATTAAGTAACAAATGTAACTGTAACAGTTTTAACTGAGGGAGGTTTACTGTATTAGCACAATTATTCCTAAAGGAAATAATTGTCATCAATTTTTATTTTAACATTTTAGAAAGTCGTGTGAAAATAAGTCGGATTGGTAAATCTTTCAATGTTGCTCTAAATATGTAAATGGGATTATATTAAACTGAATACTAGAGCATAATATAGCTAAGGGATAACTCGCCAAACGCCAACTAGTGCATTGTTGTAAGGGAGGGGGTTAAGTATTGCCTTGGGAAGTATGAGCACCCCTGGCAGTTTGTTGTATAGTTTATTATACGAATATAAAGTAACAATGGTAACATGATTTATATTTGTCAATCTTGGCTGTTAAACATAAAACTAATACTAATGTAAATTATCGGTTGTGTTCTAATTTAACTCTTACTTTATTCACAGTTACTGTGAAATAATTACTCATTATATTTTTGTTGACATGTTTTCTAATGCTTAAGGAACCATTGTGTTGAAACTAGGTTTTCGTTAAAAAATACAACAATATTTAACAGTATATAATTTACTATTTAGCTTAAACAGACAGTTCCGACCTCAGTTGTGGACTTGGTTTAGTCAACACAGTTGTGACAGCTTAACAATGACTGTCATAGATCACACGGAGGCCGGGTGTCCACCGTGGTACCTCGCAGGTCAATTGTGTTGTGTTACCGTGTCACTCTGTCATTTATTCTTTCAATAAAGAAAAGTTTTTATTTATTTACATCAAGAAACAATGTGGTACTAAATATAAATTGTTTAATAAAGGGGATTTATTATGATTTAACGCACCCTACTTTTACACCATGACGGGTTGTCGTAGGTCTATTAGATTTGTATCTTTTCTAACGGCTCATCCCATTATTTTTTAATAAGTTTAACACACAGGTCTAAAGTCTATGTGAAGGGATAAACTTCAAAATACTCTGTCACTGTCAAACTTAAGAGAATTTATAACCAAAATAACGACGAAAGCGTTAAATGAAGCATCTTAAAAATTTTTCTGTAAAATTAGGGAAAGTTCATTTTTGTGAAAAAAATTTTAACATTCTATAAATTAATAGGCAAGAATTTTTCTTTTCCTCCTTTTTTGAGCTTGTGTGCTTTGTAGAAGAAATCCGAGAATATTGTTAAAAAGGTTTTTTTTTAGATGAGCAGAATCCCATTTTAATTCAGATCGGCCCTCAGGGCCCACCCCACAGCGTTTCAACTTTTAATGTTAATCTTATGGAGGATGGATATTTGATTGACTCATTAGACAGCTGTTGTAAAAACAACTGCCAAAAAAAGAAAAAAAAACACAGGAAGAGCAGTTTTTTTTCAGTTATCAAATTTTTTAAACCTCTTGGATCCAGTTCAACTGAAATCTTGGTCCAATTCCGATCAGGAGGCAATATCTTGTTTTTATTCTATGGTCTTTTAACAGAAATAATATATATTATGCAAAAGCGAGTAAATGAAGTGTTTAAAAAATAGATTTTTATTATATATTTTAACATAAAAAACCCCCATGCACATCGTTGTTCCTGATAACCGTCGGTTTGGAGATGTGTAAGGAAGGTTTTCGCTGCACAAGACCAACGCAGGGACATGTGTAACAACGGAAACAGACAAATTGCTGCACATTCAGCGGGCCTGGCGATTACGGTACAAATAGAGACGATTTGGCCGCGCCTTCGCTGCGATGGAACATTGAGAATTCGGGGGGATGAAATCAGATATTGTGTTGTACTTATGTTGTAGATATCAATACGTGGTGTGTTTGTTATTGCTGGGAAACAGATTGAAAATTAGCTTTTATTTTTTGCAGTCTATTTGTTTAACAGCTATCTTTTAATTTTTGCAGCCAAGGTTAATATTTTTTTAATATTTTTTAAGTATTAAAGGGAATTAAAGTTTTTAGCAGCTATGAAATGTGTTCTTACTTTAAACTGATTTTTATGTTAGTCTATTCATATAATTTTGAAAAATTAAATACTAATGGAAAATATACAGTTCATGATTATTCAAACCTTCACAATGGAAAGGTAAATTATGTATTTGCCCTTAAAAATAATTATGTATTAAATAAAAAATAAATTTCCGGACTTTTTAAAAACATAATATAATATTTAATATCAACAATAAAAAGTGATCATTGGTTTTATGATATGAATAGAGTGTAAAAATTAAGGTTGAGAAACAAACCATTTAAATAAATCAGAAAATTGTCATAACATTTTATTTTATTTCAATGTTTAAACATATTAAACACAATATATACCTACAGAAAATCATTTTATTAATCACTATAGACTTTAAAAATATAACGGAACTTTCCAATTTCTTGAACATGTTCTTATCTCTAAGAAATAGTCAGTAAACCTAGGTCACTAGCCTAGCAGGTTCAGTGACATACTACGCCACAACATTGCTATCTTAATGGCAGTCTTGTCGCCCTATATCGATCTGACGCAGGGTTAGATCCTTCCTTGCAAAAATATTTCCTCGCATATTATTTTTATGTCTACAGTCTTAAAATATATACGTTAACATTACTATTTTTAAATATTGTTCTGTCTGTTAGAAATCAGTCTTTAGATTATTACAACACCCCCTTCTTTACAACTTGTGTTTGCATAAATAAATATACTCGTATATTTACTCAACTATTTACACAATAATTTTTACATAGTTCAATAAAACTTGTTTATAACAAACGTAAGTAAAGCAGCCAATAAATTAAATTGACAGTTTATTGGCTATATATCAAAGTATAAAAGCCTCCTATTACTCAATCGTTATTATTTTGTACGAGTGTATGTAGTGATAATGTAACTAAAGTGATTTTTTCACTTTAGTACTTCGTTACACCTAAACAGTTTTTTATGGTAGGAAGGATAACAAAACTATTTAACAAAATCAACGAATTAGTTCTGATGTAGGTATAACTTTTAATTAATGAGAAACTGAAAAGTAATCGTCAAGGAACGACCAGCTGCTGATTTTGCTTCTTGCTTCGAAGAAAATACACTGCTAAGAAAATGTAATCTGTTTGATAACGTATTTCTCAAAGTAAAATATTTACATCCACGTTGTTAACCAATGCTTAGAATCTAGCCGCGAGGATCCATTGCTATAAAAGACAACATTGTTACCTTAGTTGCGGTAAAAAGCTGTTTTTATCTTGTTATTCAGTTTTGCTTATTGTTTTATTTTTTGCTTTATGAATTTTTTATACAGAAAAAAATTGAAACAAAAAATCATCATTAAGATGTGATTTTTTTCAACTCGTGTAGACTTAATACATTTCTTTATAAGTGCTGCTCTTGTTTTAAGGTTAATCTGAATACTTAGATCTTAATACGTAATTTATCCACCATTATATATCATTATATATAAAAATTAACTTTAAACTATGAAAAACTCATGTTTTTTTCTTGTTACTTGCTTACTTTGGAGTTTGCAATATAGTTTTCGTTAGAATCTTTTTTATAGATAACTTGGCTAATGCTGAAGTTTTTAAAAGAACAGCAATATATCGGGTGTTAAAAAAGTCTCGGTACGACTTATAATTTTGTTATAAATAAAGGTAGAACAACGAAAACTGAAACGTCAATATAGAACATAAAACTACTGTATTCACACACTTTCAGTGATTTTCTATCTAGCCAACGAGGAGTAAGAATAAAATTTTAAATGGAAGCATCGGTCGTTTGATATACACATGAAACTTAAGTTCTTAATTAGTAGATAACCACGTTGCAACGTAAAATTCAAACGGATAATCGTTCTGAAAAAGGCAGACGATGCAACTTATTTGTTACTAACTAAACTTTTTAGAATGCATGAAAATTAAAATCTGATACATTTAACCGTTTGATTTTGGGTATGTCGTAACTTGTTCTAAATCCTAAAGACTCTGATATTATGTATGACATGACATATCCCAAGAAAATTGTATACTCTTAGGGAGGTCACTAAATAATACTTATTAATGTCTTGGAAACAATCTACTAGTGTATTTCATGTCACACATCATAGTAAATTGCATAACTAAAATTTATAATTAGATTTGCCTATAGCCTGATCAAAAAATTAATAATGTCAGTAGTAATTGTATTACAGTTTTATTCAATACAATTTAAATGCTAAGTTTGACTACATATTTTGGAATTTCTGAATTGACAAGCTATTTCTGAACCGTTTTTCCATCGGAGTTCAAATTTACGGTGTTGTCTACTAATTGAGACCTTTATTTTGATGTGAGTATATTTCCAGCTTGAGTCAAATAAAAGTTTAGGCTATTATTCTCAATCTCAAAAAGTAATCTATGTGTGAACACATTAAAACAACAAAATATCAAGCAACTGCTTATTTAAATAAAATAAACTTCAAAAATTACTCTAAATTAGTTATATATAGGGCCTAAATAAGTTAGGTTACATTATTCGAGTATACTCAGCATCAAAATACACGTTCTGTATCTATCATAAAACGTCGCATTCAGGCAATAGTCGGTGACGGTGAAGCGTGTGACATGGTGATGCCGCGACCCAGGTCACTAGCCTGTGGTGAAGGTCAGGGGCAAGCCACTATCCACTAGCGCCACTATCTTAACGACCCCCGCCTCCTCTGTTGATGCCCTCCCTGTGGCAGTGTAGACCCTGCCGTTATACGAGATATGTTACTGCTGCCACTACTGCTTCCTACCTTTGCAGGTACACTCAACTGACTCTGTTTGGCCAAAAAATGTCCATATAACACTGCGGTTGTATACACTTTTATATCGTAAATAAAATATTTTTTTATTATATGAAAAATTATTTTCCATGCGGTAGTAAAAACTTGTATAGGTTATAGATTTATAAACATTGTGAAATTAATTTTAGGTTTATTTGAGATGTATAACAATGTTAAAAATTCAAACGTTCATATGCCTCAGTTAAATGTGAGGTATTTTGACTTCGTAAGCCTGTGGAAGCTTGATACTTGCTAAATAATTAGTGTATTATAAAGTTAACATACTTTATGTTCTTAAATGTCATTTAATATGAAAATTCACATTTAAATATAACAATTAATATGTAAAATAAGTATTGATTCAAGGCTGTTCAAAAATACCATACAATATTTGGTTTACATCACTTACACTTTTATTTCAATAATAAAATAAAAATAGGTTTAAATAAAACTACGAGTATTTTTACGGCAGGAGGCAAGATCAACCAAGCAAGCAACGATTTAGTTCGGAAAAGCTGATGCTAATTAATGAGGAAACTGAAGACTAATCGATAAGAGACGACAAGCTGCTGAATTCGCTTTTCCTTTTAAAGAAGGAGATTCAATATTTCACCAAATTCCATCACAACTTTTTCGATAAGTGTTTTTTTTTGTTTTTTTTTTTAGGTTTATGCCAATTGTTTTATGATCATAACCAAATAACAATGCTACTCAAAGTGCTCATTGACACACATATTACTTGTTATCATGCAATCTTCAATACTTATCAAATCCAGCTGTGAAGTGAAAATACGGCACAACACCCATAAACAGTGAAATTTTCAGACCTATATTGATTAAATCTAATGACTTAAATCAAATAGCAAAACGTACATTAATGACAAAAACCTCGTCGTCGGAGTCAATCTCCTTTAGCTGACAGTCTATCAGTAAATTTCAGCATTCTTAAACATTTAAACAGTTAAATTCTTTTAGAATAGTCATGTATTTTGACATATCCATTTCTTTCGGATCCACTGTTTGTTTATACGCATAACGTATTTAATATTAGAAAGGTTTAGTGAATAAAGCTATGAACATTGTTATTGAAGTTGGGAACGTTGACGTCTTGGACGTACTTCCAAACCATGATAACAAATATCATATGGCTTTTAGTGGAGGGAGATAAGCCATCCACTGAAAGTTCTCCAAGCCTGAACGACCAGCATTTTCTTCTATGTTGGTATAGAAATTGGCTTTAACCAATCGGTTTTTGTTCCCAAACCGGAAATTAGACCCGGGCCCTGTAAATTATAAATCTAACCAAGAACTCTACCACTTCGCCATGACCCCTGTGAAAAAAAACCATGACAGGAAGCTATTCAGTGTGTTAAAATATCTTTCTCTGAATTATCAATATCAAATGGCTATTTCTATGTACTATCCAGGCACATTTTTCCGCAAAGGGAGTCTTGAAAAATACAGACGAAAAAGGGCCAAAAATCCCTTATAATTATAAAATGAAGGTTCTTTTTTCATTATTGTAACCTTGCTTGTGTGGGTGTTCCAGTGGGGGAGGGAGGCCCGCGGGGCGAGAGCTCGCCACACCCGAACCACGTGTACGAGGGGGACGACGCGCTGGTGACGTGCGTGGTGCGGGACATCGGCAACAACAGCGTCGTGTGGAAGCGCGAGGAGCAGGACACTCGGAGGTGGAAGATCCTGACCGTCGGCCAGGCCAGAGTCACCCTGGACCACCGGATATCGGTGCTGCACGACGAAGGTCAGTAGCGTCTGCAGCTCTCATAGCAGCAAGTGCAATGAAATAGCTTGTAAACCACCTTCCATTGTATTTATAGTCATATAATATTTCCTCCAGATAAGAGTGGCTAAGCTTAAGCGATGTTTGGTATGTTAAACTCTGCTTCAATAATTCACTGATACTAATCATGAGAATCCCAGTATCTGTATGGATTTGTTGCGTGAAAGGATTGTATTTCTCTAAGATAAACATTTTAGCGTATTGAAACCCTATTATACAGCCTTTTAAGCATCTCTTAAGGGCGGATAAAACATTAACATTCGTGCAAGGAGAAGAATTAAATCTCCTATAGTACACCAACTCATAACAGCAGGAGGGAATGACCCACAATTTCGTTCATAAATAACAAACCCTACAAAATTATTACAACTAACCTAATTTACAAGAGTCAGTTGTGATGAAATTAAGATTTGTTTAAATTCTTACAAAAATTTTCTTGAAAATTTTACAAAAAAATTCCAATAACAAAATTAAGGACAGATATGAAGATCAAAATAATGCTAAAATATTTTTAAAACACTTAACAACTTTTTATGATTAAGAGCACAAGATGGTAATGGTAATGTTAACATTTGCATAGTTCAATCATTCAACGTTGGAAACAATATCTTCACATTCGGGGATATTCCTGGAATTCTACACCACTGTTTTAGGGTCTACTACAGGCGAGGTACAAGTTGATGGAGTGTAAACACTCGGAGCTACAATTTGCTCAGCTGGAGCAGCGAGCACACAGATTCAACAAGATGAACAATATCTTGCTTGATGAGCGGAACAACAATCGCTTGATCATTGATCCTTTCATTCGGATGTTTCTGTTCACCTCATTCTTCATCTCTCCATCCCATTTTCTTTCTAATACAAATTTCTTTTGTTTCTTCTAATATTATTAAAAATTTATAAACATTTCGGTTTTTCAAATCTTTTATCAACAGATAGTTCTGTGTGACTTAACCGAATAATAAATATTTTATGTATCAATATGGTTGTAAAAATCGTCTCAAAAGAAGTTCACCAATTCATTCATGTATATTTGTATTTATGTTTCTCATGGTTTTACTATTACGAATTGTATGACATTCTTTCCTGAATTTCGAACGTTCTCACATAGGCTGTAGTGAATTCGTGTTATTTTATGAGAATGTTTAACTTTGCAATCTATTCATACATGTACTGAGCACAGGTTTATTGCATTTCTTTGACGTTTTAGGCGGCGTGGTTTGGGTGCTGGCCATCAAGAATGTCAAGCACAACGACTCCGGACTGTACGCCTGCGAAGTCAATAGCAACCCGGTGGTCCGCACATACCACAAACTTTCCGGTGAGCGCTCCGCAACATTCCTCTTGTGAAGTAGGAAAAGTTATAGCCTGTTTTAATAATGAAGTTTAAGTTAAAAAATATTCCTTTTAAAATGGATAAAGTAATTTGAATAATCATTAAATCATCGATAACACTTTTAATTGAGAACTAGTGAATCCATTTTTAAAGCCTCCTTGTTCTGTTGTATGTATATTTTTCAAACATTATTAACACTTTAAAATTGTTATTTTTATTTTATATAAACATAAAATATGTAGCATTAGAAGTTAACGTAATATACTATCAATGTGGTTAATGATGCGTTACTTTAAGGATTAATTTATACATTTTTTACCTTTATTAAAATAAATATTACCTTTTTAGATTCGTTTTGGGTCCAAAAATGAATAACGTAAATGTTATTTTAAGAAATGACTATATTTTTAAGCTATTGCAATTTTTTTATTCTCTTTTGATTTGCAAATGCTCGGACCTTTTGTTGTGAGTGATACAGGATTTCCGAAAATATCCTTAACAGTATTCATGATCAAGTTTATATAATGAAAGATTGACGATTTCAAGACATATTTTAAACAAATTACGAGTAAACAATGCTTGCATAATCAATATCGTTGTGTTGTTAATAAGAAATACAAACTGATCAATTTTCCGAGTCAATACAGGGTTTTCATAATTGAATGGTTATAACATAAAATAAAAATATAACCGTGCAAAGTACATTAAAATTGGTATTTTATTAGAGTTAACATTAAAAACATTTGCATATAGATATATTTCCCATCATTCAATGTGTCTTCCATCAATAGCTACGCAGACATCTAATCTATGGTCAATCAAGGTCCATGCACTATTAAAAATGTTTATTGTAATTAATGATGCCGTCGAATTAATATTGTTCTCTAAATTAGCAAAATCATGGATCGTCAGAGAGTTTACGACCTTTTTCACATGTACTAACAGGAAAAAAATATCTGAAGTCAATCCATTCTACTATAATTCCATGATTTTGGACCACCTTGACATGTATATTTTTGTTTTTTTTTTCTTTTATACATCATAATAGAAAATTTTAAGTTATTGCATAATTCAACCGACAATAATGAAACACCTGTTTTCTAGGACAGTAATAAACTAATTGAGTTGACGAATTCAGAAGTGTCAACCATACTTTTACCTGGCATAGTACATTGTTTATAACCATTCAAAACTGCAACATTTATTTAGGAAAACCCTGTATAACAAGTACAGTACATCAATGGAAAAAGCTTTAAATTTTCTAATCGACTATCATTTTGATAGTTTATAGAGTTTTCAAACATCATTAACATTTTATTTATCCTATGAAAGAATTCAATTGAACAGCATTTATTAGGTTATGTTTGACTCCATGACATGACAGGGGTGTCACTTGTCAACAGTGCTGTCGACGGACCTGCAGCCCCCGCAGGTTAGCCAACCGCCGCCGGTGGAGACGGAGGAATCAGCTGAGACGACGACCACTGCTGCCAACCACAACTACACCAGCTGTTGCGTGGCCAGCAACGTGTCCCAGAGCTGCCTGGGGTTCTGCAACATCCAGAGCATCCTGGACGGCCAGACCGGCCAGGACCCGGAGAACTGCGAGGCTGACTTCCCCGCCATCGTGCGCTGCATGGCGGGTGAGTGCGGTCACGTCAAAAAAATTATTGCCGAGACATATAAACATATAATTAACATGTATTGCTAGGTCCAATGGTACACAATTATTGCTTCTACTAACCAACAAAATCATTAGCCTTGATCCTCTTTAAAAAGAGACCAAATTATCCACAAATTCTTGTACTTACATCTTTGTAGGTACATATAATTAAGATAACATGGAGACAATAGATTATTTTGATAACTTAATACCAAGACATTTAATGCTACTCGTACGCTTGTACGAGCGTACTTGTAGCGTACTTTTACGCTTTTTTACCAAACTCACAAAAACTTTGTATGTAGTCATAAAGTTACAATGTTGGAATCTAAGAAAAGGTATAAATTGCCAAGTGAAATAGTCATTAGGGAGAAATTTGTGGGGAAATTGTCTAAATTGGTATTGATATACAAGAAATAATAAAAAGTGAAACTACAATTACAATTTTAAGTTCTCTGACAAATGGGTTGCAATGAGTCCTGCTACTAACATTACACATTACTATTATTGCTCTATGTTGCAAAATTGAAATTTTTCTTAATCTACTTGTGTGACCCAGAACAATGACTTAGCTTAGATAACATAGCTTATACGAGTGTGAATATGGACGAAATGTACGGCTTTTAGTACATCTATGTTCACAAGGGACCTAAGTTTCCCCAAAATAAAGACATCTGAGATGGTAACGGTAGAAACGGCTGGTGGAATATTTACGGCGAAATAGAGTGGGATGGGGTTTAAAGGTTGTTCACATAAATATTCACTCCCAAAATATATAAAAGTAATTAAAAAGTCATCAAAATCTTTTCTAACAACAGTTTTTATATGAGGTTTCAGATAAAAAATACTTGTTCTATTTTAAACTAGGCTCAACTATATAACATATTTTTTATTTTATTATTTTATGCAAAATAAATTAGGTTACATAATTTTTGGAGGTGTTCTGTAAACATAGTAGCCTAATGCACTTAAACGGGGTTTACTTTGTATGTTACAAAAAAGTAGAATTAAAAAGCCTTGCATTTGAAGTTTGAAAAGCTTAATTTTGAAGTATGTATTCATTTATGTTTAATGCAAATTACATTTGAGTGTAATTGAATTTGGCATAATTTCAGTATTACATGAAACATAATAAAAATCTTTATACTATGGAATAAAAATCATTTGTATTGACATTGTACCCTAATATTATTTCAACAGAGCACAGTCAAACATTCCCATAAACTGATCCTGCATTTATTAAATTAACTTGTAACCCTTGTCGCTTCGGAGTATCGATCAACAGCGTTTCAAACAATTACGTAAGAAACGTTGCTCTTGCTGCAGCTTAAAAAGTTTTCATCTGGTGTTGGATAAATTCTCAAAGCATCAAGAGCAGCCATTTTGGTGTTATGAAAACGTGAATGGCAGCGCAAAGTGAAAAGCTTTCAAAAGCGGAGAGCTTCGCCCGGTTTACAGAAATCTCGCTGTTCCTATTGTGTGGATTTATTTTGAATAGACACCACGAGGTAATCTCTACCTGCAATCCAATTATACTCACCCTCGTCTGATTGATTTTGAAGAATTCATAATCCTGTTGGAATGATGGGCTATTTTTACTGCGTCGATTGGTAATTAGTTTGAAGTTTTCAAATTAAAATTACATTTAGTCAGTCTATTGTAATGTATACTACTTAAATATTAAAAGACAGTATATACATAGCCCTGAATGATTATTGATGCTATATGATAATTAAAAAATTTAATTGTCAATGAAATCAAATAATAAAAAATGCTAATTAATACGTAACAAATATTGGTATGACAGTGGGCCTACCATTGAATCAATATAGTGATCAGGCGAAATATATGAAAATGCAAATAGCCTAGTAAAAAAATGAAAGTATCGTATATTTTACAACATTACAAAGCGACTGAGATAGTTACCTAAATCTTGCTTACGTAATTCAAAACATATTTTGTAGAAACATATGAAACAGACTAGGATTGACAACAATTAATACAAATTTTTTATAATTAAAACACACGAAGAGATGCAAATTGGTTCGTCGATTAATATTACTAGTAAATTTGTTGCTCAAAATCGAGCAATTTGATATAAACTATGGAAGTTTTTTGTCGCATGGCAAACTTGGAAATTTTTTGAAAATTGTAGGTGTAGTACCATTAAACAGATGCCTTAGCGTATTAAATAATTTCATAGAATATACACAAGTTGCTATGTCGTTTATATGCTATACGCTTGGGTGAGTCGGTGGCGTAGTGGTTAGCGCGCTGGACTTCGGGACCATGGCAATAAGGTCGTGGGTTCGAATCCGCGTTCTGCCAGTGACTTTTTAAGAACCTTTCTACTTGTACTGTAGCGGCTCACCACATTACTTTGTCCAATAGATCAACGCACAGATCAATAGTCTGTATTGTGGACGGGGTATAGTAAGATAAAAAAACGTCCGCCAACCTCTTAAAAAAATAAATAGATAAAAATACATCTAGACTATTGTACTGTACAGACGGGCGGAACCACGTGCAGTGCTGCGTGGATGAGGGAGTGCCCGACATCTGCCAGGACGTGTGCCGTGGAGAGTATACAGTCATCACAGACAACATCAAAACTCACTTCTCCTGCTCAGCATACACGGAGAAAACACTTTCCTGCATCGTCTATGGCATCGGTGGGTATATTATTTAGTTTTTACAGTAATGTTAAATCTGGACATTTTCATGAAAAAGTACCTATTTATTTGCAAAACTTTGTAATTGTTTAGTATTATAATCATTCATTTATTCACGTTTTCATTTTTGTAAGTAGATTCTATTTGTTCTGTAAAGTGTTTTTAGCTAATTATTCGGTCTGATAGTAAAAATTTATTTTCTTAAAATGTTTAGTTTTAATTATTTGATGTTACATACTAAACCTATACTGCAGGAAAATAGTGCAGTCCGACGACTGGTGATGGAGAGGAAAAATACACCCACATAAATGGTTTTTATACTAAACTATACCTTGCAAACAGAACAGTAAAGAAAAAAAATTCAGGCCAAAATTGGATGAGAGGGGGGACCCGTTCGTTAAGATAGGTTTATACGTAAGAGTTTTTCGCTCTCAGAGACTTTCGTACTCGCAGGAGGTACTCGCAGAGGTGTTAAACATCGAATTTTACAAGTTCCAAATTGTTCTGCGAGTACTACCAACAACTGTCTGAGATTTTTATGACAGTAACTTACTAACTCTCCGAAAGTTAAGCACTCTCACATGTAAACCTATATTTAAAAACTACAAACTTTTATCAGGGTCGAACCGGCAACCTTTGAATTAAAACACTATAACCACTCAGCTACCCAGCCAGTTAATTTTAATTTATTTACAAAATTGTTAGTATTCGCATTATTTGTTTATCATCAAAATTACTTTTCATTAACTTTTTTGATTTATTTCTTGATTACCAGCTTTTATGTTAGTAAAAGGCATAATAAATAGTTCAAATATAAAAATAGTTTGATGGTGAACTTATTTTTTGATGTTCAGCCAACCTGCATATGACATCCTATACGATAAAATTATGTTGGTAGTCATACTCTTTAGCAACAAATAGGCTTTTAAACTGGACATGTATGAACACAATTTTATTTACATCATAATTTTTTTTTTTTAGGGAGAGGCGGAAAAATGCATTATGCACACAGGTGGCCAGGCTGTAGTGTGGGGCTCCCCTAAAAAACGAGTTTACCCACTAAAAAACCTCCTCTACTCTTTAGGAATCTAACCTGGAATTGTTTATCACATTACGTCAGGCTAGGCCTAAATTTGGCTTACGCCCGTCGGGCTCGCTCCTTATCCAGCCGCTCTATCAAGGGATCTGGGCCACTTCGCGGTCCAGATCGGTTTTCTTTTCCAGGAGGATGCCCCGGAGAACTGTGACAAACAATCCCAGTTGCCCTCATCCTCCAAAATCTTTTGGCAGACCGAGTCCACCGAAGATGCACCAAATATTTGTGTGGCCTCCAGGCGGGGCCCTTCCCAACGGGGACAGCGGAAGAATGTGTGTTCCGCATCGTCGGGAACACCCGGGCAATAAATGCAGTCCGGTGAACCGGTCTTTCCCATCCGGTTCAGGTACGACCGAAAATAGCCGTGACCTGTCAAAAATTGGGTCAGGTAGTAGTCCACCTCCCCATGCCGCCGTTCCACCCATGGTTGGACCTGCTTGATAAGTCGCGCAGTCCATCGTCCTCGGGTGTCGTGCTCCCAGCTGTGTTGCCACTGCTGGAAGGTTCGGGAGCGCTCTTCTGTTCTTCCCGTGTCCTTGCCGATCTCGCCACGTCTCTGATAAATCGCTTTCCTCTCCCCTGCCAAGAGCTTGACAGGGATGACTCCGGCGACCACCAGGACGGCAGGCTCGGACACTGTCCGGTAGGCGGAACACACCCGGAGCGCAGCTTGACGCTGAACCCGGGCGAGTCGCAACCTGTAGCACTCCTTATCCAGAGCGCCTGTCCACACCTCTGCCCCGTAAAGGAGCACGGACTGGACCGCGGACATCAACAGACGTCTTCTGCTGGATCGGGGACCCCCGACATTGGCCATCAGCCTACTAAGGTGAGTAACCACCTTAGCGACCTTGTCCGTCGTACGGAAGATCTGATCCCTCCATCTTAACTTGGTGTCCACCATAACCCCAAGGTATTTGGCGGCACGAGTTGATGTGACCACCTCCCTTCCCACTCGAAACGGGACGACGGTGTCGATCCTCTTCTTCGTGAGAATCACGATCTCCGTCTTACTAAGAGCAAGCGAGAGACCGTGATCGGACATCCAGTTGTTGACAACCCGCATAACTCGGTTCAACTTTAGTTGGGCCAGCTCAACGTTGCGTGCAGCAATGAGAGCTGCGACGTCATCGGCGTACCCAACCAAAGTGGTTTCCTCAGGCATCTCGGACCTCAGGAGGCTGTCATAGGCAACGTTCCAGAGATCCGGGCCGAGTATTGAACCTTGTGCGGCACCAGAAGTGACTTCCATCGTCCGCGTTCCGTTCCTCGTGTCATAGATCAGGCTTCGAGAGCGTAGATAATCCTCGATGAGCCGCAACAGATATGCAGGAATACGAAAGGTGTTGCGAAGCGCATCCAACATATCGACCCACCTCGCCGAGTTGAAGGCATTCTTGACATCAAGCGTAACAAGAAGCACTACTCGGCGGGAGAAATGGTTGTGGCTCTCGGCTCTCTCCACAGCTCTCTGAACTTCGGTGACAGCGTCGATCGTTGACCGTCCCTTTCTGAAGCCGTACTGACGGGGGCATAAGTCCCCGGCAGCGTCCACGGCAGAAGTCAGGCGGGAACGGATCAGCTTCTCGAACAGCTTCCCAGCCGTGTCCAACATGAAGAGAGGCCTGTGGGACGACGGCAGTTCGGGATCACCTTTGCCCTTGCTGATCAGTACAAGCCTGGCTGTTTTCCAGGGAGCCGGAAACACCCCTTCTACCAAACAGGCATTGTACATTCTCAACAACAAGTCAGCATTGATTGAAAATACTTTCTTTAAAGCCTCACTGGGAATCCCGTCCGGGCCAGGAGCCTTGTTGCTCTTCAGGAAGAGAACGGAGGTTTCCAGCTCCTCGAAAGTGAAGAGTGGAACGTCCTCTACCCGTCCGAAGTCAACCGGCGGTCGCTGTGGATGTTCAGGAAACAACGACATAATATATACGTTTGATTTAATAGCATTAATCTTCACTGTGTGTCCTATGGTTGTTTGTTGTTATTCTTGGATAAGGAGACCCCGGCCGAACCGTTGAGCACGTCTGCCTCTAATAGGCGTTTCGCAAAAGCCCCCGGAAGGATGGGATATTGAATGGAGAGAAAGGGTGAGACAAGTGACTGTCCACTCATGTTCCAGTTAGATGTTTCTATGCCCGTCACATTCCTCACCCCCTGCTGTCTTGAACATATGTTCCAGCTAGGGGTTTTTATGTCCATAGCATTTCTCCTCACCCCCTGCTGTCTACATATGTTCCAGCTAGGGGTTTTCATGGATTTCGCATTAACCCCCCACTGTCTTGAACATGAATGTATTATGAAGGAAGGGAAATTGTCATAGTGGACAGCCATAAGACTTACCACAGTGTTATGACAACTTCGTTTGCTGTACCCAATGTCAACTTCGCAACTAGTATAAACCAGTTTTAAAGTTGTCCTGGAATGGGTCCTATGGTACACGATTAATACCCCCCGTCGCAGCAGACCTGCGTACTCAGCGAATTTCCAAGTTAGTAATATTAATTTTGACCAGCTAAACTTGTAAACAAAATTTCATCACGTGCTCATAAATAGGGAAATAAATGTCTATTCTCCTTAAGATAAATATAGGGAAAGAGTATGCAGGTATGCTGCCATGGGGGACACTGATAGTAGGTCTTTAGCACAGAAAAAATGTATTTCGACCATATAAAGCCAAATAGTAAGTTTCATCAATATCTGTCCATAAATAAAAGAGTTTGCCTATTCTCCATATGATTAACATGGGAAAAGAGTATGCAGGTTTGCTGCCATGATAAGTACAAAAACCAAGATTTTTTACCTTAAATGGATGAATCTCAACCAAATGAAGCTAAATACCAAGTTTCATAAAAAAATATTGGTTAATAAGTGAAATATTAACACATCCTTATTCTCCATAAGATTAACATTGGAGCCCCAAAAGACAATGTACTGTCTTTAGACTTTGTAATATCTCGGTAACCAATGGAGATAGAGCAAAGCTTCAAATACTAAATTGTGTGTTTTTTGAGCTAAATCCATTGGTCAAAATAAAATTTAAAAATTTTAAAATTGACATATGAAAAATGCAAAAAACTCATTTTTAGGGGTACAAAACCCCCCAAAACTACCCCTTCCGGTAGGTCGGTATGTCTGGTTTTCGAACTCATCCGAATAAACGTAAGATTACACATCTCTACCAAATTTGGTGTCGATCGGACCATTTTTACGAGAGTTATCGTGTCTAGGGACACATATATACATATATACATATATATGTATATAAGTGATATGTATTAGTACCAACGACTATAATTGCGATACAGGTGACACTTTGAACAGTACAACATTTAAGAAAAGCAGAATGGACAATAAAGAAAACTATATTAATTTATCTAACTATCCCCTTAAAAGCAATGAAATTTCACTAATCCAAAAAGGTCTAAGTTTTTCACCGACACCAGTTTTTGACCACATTCAACTAGTTTCAGATACTTTGAACTTTGCTAGAAACATAAGAAAATATTTTTTTAGGAAAACCACAACATCTTCAAATGCTAATTCAAGATGTAATCAACTTAGCTATACTAACAGAGATCAATATCTAACTAACTTCTTTAAAAACTTTGGGGGTAGACGAATGTGATCCAGAACCACTCCCACTCGACCATCCCATTGAACAATTTATTAACGTCATCATTTCCTATGTCTCAAACCCAAATTTTGCCAACGACCTGAGTCAAGCAAAAAATCTTACTCCAGATGAGTTTAAGGCTATATCATCTTTGAAGAAAAATGATGACATAATAATATTACCTGCAGACAAAGGTGATGTGACAGTGGTCATGAATAAATGTGATTATGTAACAGAAGCTCTAAGACAACTAACAGACGACAAGACATACCAACTCTTAGACAAAGATCAAACAGTGGATATAAATAGGCGGATATCAGCATTTATCCAACAAAACTCAAAAGATGAAAAGCTTCCAAAATACCTTACAGACATGCTGATTAATAAAGACCCTCAAACACCAGTGTTTTATTTGTTGCCTAAAATTCATAAAGGGATCATTCCACCTCCAGGTCGTCCAATTGTGGCATCAATATGCTCTCCTACTGAAAGAATTTCAGCCTATGTCGATGCGTATCTACAGCCATTTGTAAAAGAAATTCCATCGTTCGTAAAAAACTCAGACCACTCCTAGAAGAACTTAAAAAGATTCCACAACCTTTAACCAATGGAATTCAATTAGTGACAATTGACGTAGAGAGCTTATATACAAATATCGACCATGATGATGGACTAAAAGCTGCCGAAGAGATTCTGAACAGTAGACCAATCAATTCACAACCAAGTACAAAGTTCATAACAGGATTAATAAATTTCATACTAACCTGCAACTGCTTCAGATTTCAAAACCGTTTCTATTTACAAAAAAGAGGGACTGCGATGGGGACCCGAATGGCGCCATCATATGCCAACATTTTTATGGCAAAGTTTGAACGGGAGTTTTTAGATACTCAGACAAATAAGCCTACATGCTGGATGCGATACATTGACGACATCTTCATGATATGGAGACATGGATCAGACAAGCTAAATGAATTCCTGAATTCCCTGAATAATTTTAGAAACCTGAAGTTTACCTGGAAGATTTCTCATGAAAAGGTAACGTTCTTGGATGTAGATGTATTTATAAAAGATGGATATTTAAAACACAAAATTAATGTGAAACCCACCAACACATTCCAATACTTACACTACTCGAGTTGCCATCCTTTATATATAAAGAAATCTATCCCAAGGAATCAACTTATGAGAGCCATGAAACTCTGTAGTGAAGAAGAAGATGTAGAAGAATACATATCAATGATGAAAAATGCATTTACAAACAGAGGCTATCCCTGGAGGTTAATAAATGAAAAGTTAGACCTGAGAAATATCAGCACTCAAAGTCAAAAAAATCAATTCGCAAATGAAGAGCCAAAACTTATCACACAATTTCACCCAGGGTTACATAAACTCAACAACGTAATAAAAATAGCATTTAACATCCTACAGAACTCACCAGTAACAAGTCCGTTATTCTCCTCGCCACCTAGAGTGATTTTTAGACGACCTCCGATTTTAAAAGAGATAATATCAAGACCTAAGCTGCCAACTGACGGAGAAGTCGACAAAAGATCAGGCTCTAAGCCATGTAACAAACCGAGGTGTCTTGTCTGCAAGCAAATCGAGACCTCCCCAAGCTTTCAAAGTAGCAGCACATCCAAAAGCTACAAAATTCAAGGCAGTTTGTCCTGTGAATCTAAAAACATTGTCTATCAAATACAATGCAGAAAATGCCCAAAAGATTACATAGGTTCGACGACTAACACCTTAAGAGTCAGAATGACTGGACATCGATTTGATTTTAAACATGAAGACACGTCTAAACCACTGGTCATACATGGGCAAGAGCATAAAGACACCTTCGAGGAAACATACAAAGTGAAACCAATCCGTCAGTTGAGAAAAAACTTCAGCACACCATCCCTTAGATGTCTAGAGCAAGCGCACCAGATAATAACAAAGTCAAAAACACCCCATGGCCTCAACCTGCGATAAAAAAAAAAAAAAAGAAGAAAAAAGGTAAAAGAAAGAAATTAAAAACATTTATTTGCATGCATTTTTCATAATATCTTTGATTTATCAGGCCGACTACCTCAGCAAGAAACAGAAATACCCATCATATGTTATATTATTTGTTTATTTGTTTATTTGTTGTTTACTAATTTTTTTAATTTTTTGTGTTAAAATGTAATTTTTACGTCTGATGAAGGCATTGCCGAAATATTACGTGATTATGTAGTAAGTTGGTCTTTTATTTAAATATATATATATATATATATTAATTTTAATGACTATTATTTTTGGTCTCTGGGCACCTCAAAACGAAAAAGTAACATGGTTCCGGGCTTAGGTCTTACCATACGGTAATAGCTTATTCCCTATGGGAAATTCGTTAAAATTAAATAATTTTAATCATTTTGTGGTGGTGAATTTTAAAACCAATAACATTTACTCTCTATCCTCAACTGTGCTGGTGTTACTCGCTCCAGAGATCCTGCCGAGCCAGCCCCGGGCCGTGGAGGTGGAGGGCCTGAGCGACAGTTCGCTGCAGGTCTCGTGGCTCCCACCCCTCAACAACGCCGACACCATCACCCAGTACGTGGTCAACGTCACCATGCTGCGAACCTTCGACGCCAACACGGCCGACGACTCGCAGAACACACAGAACTCTAGTCAGGCGATAGTCACGCCGCACTCTGTACAAATTACTGTTAAGGTCAGTGATAGCTCAAGTACCACAGATCTCACAATACATTCGTACTCTACAGTAACTATCACGACACAGGCTATTTTCTAGTATAATTCAAATAATTTTGCTTGGATAGGTTGTTTTGGTGCTAGATTGTATTGTTTTAAGTTCCATGGTAAAGAAAAAGATCTACGAATTGAAGTAAAGCAATGAGATAATAGTGGGTAGAAAAATCAATGGTTTTAATAATATAAATTATAAAACGTATCAGGCTAACAACAAATTTTCATCTCTTCTCTACTCTTTTATAAAAATCCACACATATTAAAAAGCGACACGGTTTTTTTGTACAAGGAACTCCACCTACGGTTTTCAACCAATTTTGATGATGTTAGTGTCATTGAATAAGGCTCGGCGAGAAGTTGTTTGTAAAGTAAATTGGTAAATGTCATTCTGAAAGGAAGGGCCCTGGAAGCCCTTAAAGTTCTAAACTCCCCCATTTCATTATCATTGATGAGGGAATGTAAAAGATTTTCAATCTAACAGCTGTATGAGTAAACACAGTGTCTGGACCTTGGAGGAATTATATATATATATATATATATATATATATATATATATATATTTAATAATTTATAATTCCTCCAAGGTCTGGACATACGATTAAACACTTAAGAACATCTGTCTATTCATACCAAATAGGTTGTGATTGAAACCTTAGTGGATGTTCTGGTTAACGAACTGATTAAAAAGCGTAAAAAGCAAAAGAAATTAGCCAAACTAAATTGCTCGATATCGAGCCAAAAGTACACTAGTTAACTTAAATACCGTTCTTTTATAAATAATATATTAGTGAATGAATGCTATTAAATGTTTGTAACATTTAATAGCAAAAGGAATTATGAAGAAAGTAAATAAACAACTTTAAAACAAATGTCTAGTGTCTTTGTAGCTACTTGAGGCTCTAATAACATTTAATTAGTTGAGAATTAATCTCCATTGCTCATTGAATAAAAAGCTTCTATTGAAAATAATTAATGTCATCAGCAAACACTTTGAAACTAATTATCGGGTGTCTTTTCAAACTCATTACTTGTCCAAGTCAAACGGCGAAGGACGTTTAATTAGTTTCTTTCAATAACAAGCAATAAAACCATTTATATGGATATCAATAATCGTTATGAAGAGTTTTCTTCTGTTTTTAAATTTTGTATCGGCTGATATTGGATAGTTAATTAGTTTTACTAGTTTTTAACGTCAATTTAGGTGCTCTAATTAATTGAAACAATATATAATCATTTTACTTATACAAATTTATTAAATAGGCCTATTACACCACTAGATAAATAGGCAAACTTATATTCTCATGTTTTGAAAATGTTGTCTTCATAAAAATATCCATTACTGTATTTAGAGAAGTTGGTAAGTCTGAATTTCTTAAATCTGTAACATCGGTCCCATTACTTGAAGCACTGAGTTAATCACCAATACAAGTAGAATAATAAGAAATATAACACCGTCTAAAATGTTTTTTTTTTTCATTGTATTAGCAAGTTTAATTTACATAGGACGTTCACACCTTAAAGAATAATTACAGTACTTCCGAAATCGCGGACATAGTTAAATTATTAAATCTTGACATTAAAACAAAAAGATAAAAAAGAAGGATGAGCGGCAAAATATATGGTTTAACCATTGCTAGTACCTAAACAATGGCTGGAGTTCCATTTTCACTATTGAATATAAGCTCTAAATTTTTAAACACACGTTTGGCGGATCCCTTTCGTAATACTCTTTGTATCTGATTCACTCTAACCAGTTACTTTAAAAGGATTACTGTTTGAGAAGGAAACATTAAGAAACAAAATTAAACAGTTCATTAGAAGTTATTGAAATCAATTATAAGCTACAGTACACTCTCGTTCATCGGACTCGGCGACATCGGAACTCCGCTTCATCGGAACTGAAAATCTGGATATTATTAATTTTTTTTCCTACGAAATAAATAATTTTTTCGTTTTAGCGCCTTCAATTTCCATTCGTTCTATCGGCACAACAGTGAAGTATCACATTTTGCATCAAACGTCATCAGGCGTTTTCCATAATCTGTACCCATCGATGTGATTTACGAGGCCGTGGAGTATTCGCACAAAAATAGAAAGAGGAAGGGGCAGGAAGTGAACATCCGGTTCTACCGCTTCCTAAACTGTCCTTCAGTCTGTCTCGCGTCGCGACTGCACCTGTACGTGGAAGTCAGTTGACTGCTGGAATATGAGTGGAATATGAGAATAAAGATTTTGGATCTTTATTTCCTGCGTTGTTTTTATTCCTATCTGTTCATTGTTACCATGTTTAAAGTTTGAGTGCCTTATTTTCATAAAACCTCTTGTGTTATCTTAAAAACAAGAGTGAATACAATCACGGTAGTTCACCGTACAAGCGGAAATAATGACTCACGACGGACTCCGCTTCATCGAAATTTTTTGACATCCGAACCGGCCGTCCGCCACATTAGTTCCGATGAACGAGAGTGTACTTTATAACCAGTATTTAAGAAAACCTAACACTGAAAATACATATGTCAAATCTTTTATTTTACGTTTACAGTTGAAATACACTGATCTCCACGTAAGTAGTTAATAAACTTACCTGTGATTTGAATTGCAGGTATCGAAACAAACCAACAACGCTATCGTGGGCAACCTCGTCCCACTGACGATGTACGAGGTGACGGTGACGGCATGGAACGAGAACGGCAGCAGCCTGCCGTCCAATGCCGTCCGGACACTGACGCTCACCCCCGGCCAGGCCAAGCCGGTCACCACGGCCAAGCCGCCCAAGCTGCCGGACGTGCGGGCCTGCTGCGTCGAGCAGGGCATCACGCACGGCACGTGAGTGTCACGTCACGTCACGGGAACCTTCCAGCTGCTACGCTTCCTGTGCATTTAAAACGGGACCAGCTATAAGGATACGTCAAGTAACTTCACGGCTGCAATCGAATTCTCTAAAGAGCATTCGGGTGCAATTGTGGACGTGACATACTGGACCGGGGCCTAATATAACTAAATATAACGGGCCTAATATAACGGGCCTGCATACATTTTTGGTCACGTGACCAGATGCGGCTGAATTTCAGCTGTCAACTCAATTTAAAAGCATTGCAATAGCCTGACCTTTTGTCAGTTTTTGCGTGTAGTTTTAAATAAAAATCAATGAATTCTTAAGTATTGCACATCATGCTAATCCTCATTAAATTACGAATTGAATGATACTAATAACGTTACGCTTTGCAAAACTTAAAAGTCACTGTTTAGGTAAAACAAAAACTTGAATTTCTACCACTGTAGGGTGTATAGTCTTTTTTGTTAGCAGTTTTCTTCCGATTATTTTAAGGATATTTCTGGGAAATAAGACATGAATTAAACGCTCTAAATTAGTAGTTTGCCAGTTAGTATTTTTATTTTCGATAAAAAACAAATTAAATTGCACATTTTAACTTCAAAAATTTTATCATTAACAATGAAGTATAATTTTATGTCAACAGCTGATGAAAAGTGTAAAAAAAAACTATAAATTAAATAAAATTTCGACTTTATATCATAATAAAATGTCTAATAATGTTTTACAATTTTCTAGTAACGTTATCATTCTGTTCCTTATGATATCTAAATTAGAATATTTTAAGTTTTATTGTGTAACCTATGATCTAATCCCTAAGAGTTTGAAAATAATTGAGGGATGTCACTTTTTCATAATGTTATCTTATGGAAACTTCTCCTGCAGATCGGCCGCATTTGGTCAATTTAGTGACTTTGGTGGTGGGGAGAAGTATACAGGCCTTTTAGCTGTCGTAGGCCCCGACGGGACATGACGGACGTGACTGTATAGCCACTATCAACGTCCGTTCGGCCATTCGGCTGATTCCTCACTTAGTTTCTTACAATTTGTGTGTGTGGGTTTTTTTTTTTTCAATGAGTATCCCAATTTAATTAAAATTTTAGAGGTAAGAAAGGACCATGTGGTCTTAATGCTCGCTTCAATAAAAGAGAATTTCCATTCGTTTCATTCATTCAATCAGTCTGTGTAGTTCACAAAATGTGACATATGTAATTTTTAAGTATTGGTAAATTCTTTCCTCATTTATCATCAAGTCGTAAAAAAAATTATAAAACCCTCCAAAATCTGGAACAAGAATTATTCTAATTAGAAACACATCATTGGTATCTACTCATTATTATTTTATTAACTTATAACTCCCCGTAGGTCTCGAATCTCTATGATGGACAACGCTCGTCTACACACTGAGGCACTGGTGAGAATCATGCGATTTCAGAATGGACGCGACGTCCAGTGCGAATGCGAATTTGGTATAGCACCCCATCATGAATTATCTAGTGTGGACGGCACATGACGTGACGTGACGTTATATTACGTGATTTTACGTGAATTGACGTGTCTGTATAGCAGCACCTTTAGGGTAACTAGGGAAATGGAGGGAAATTGTTTATATTTTTATATTAAATCCTATGTTGAAACATCAAACACAGAATGATTCATTGTTTCGATTTATTTCAGTTTTGTTTGGGTACATTTAAGTCTCACATGGATTCCAAAGCACGTTCCTGCTCCATTGTTGTTTCCACTTGCCATGCATCGAGGTCACCTCGTGGCAGTGGGAAAAATGATGCCTCTTGTCTGGAAAATAAGAAACAATTATACTATAGAAATACTATTAGTATTTAAGAGTCATCTTCATTCACCTTTGGGCCAGTAACCCATTGTTGCGCAGTCGGGAATGATAACCATACGGCTTTTAATGCAAAACGTGGTATTTTAATCCCCTGTTTAGGACGCCGTTTTTCAACCGATTTTCTTTAAACTTGGTGAGTGTTTAGATGAATTAGGCCATACCTTAATATTTTGAAAATTTAACAAATATTAATTTCTGTGCCATTGCAAAGTAACTCGATTTTCCTTAGTAATATTTGTTAAATTTTCAAAATTTCGAGGTATGAGGGGCCTAATATAACTATACAACTAAACACTTACCAAGTTTTAAAAAATCGGTTGAAAAACGTCGTCCGAAACAGGGGAATAAAATACCAAGTTTTGCATTAAAAGCCTTATGGTTAACTTTGCCGACTGCACAACAATGGGCTACTGGCCCAAAGGTAAAGATGACTCTTAATTAACAAAGTTTAAGTTCAAAATACTAAAATGCGTTTAATTTTATTTTATGATCTGGTTTAGAGTTCATATGCAGTTGGTGGCTCTTACATGTTACCACTTCCGGACTGATATTTATTTTAGTATAAATGTGGTAGATACTTAGCAAGTTGTCCCTCGTGTATCAGGTGCCTGGACAAGCTGTGCACGATCCCGCAGTCGTCGGCGGCCGAGGTGACGGACCTGATGATTTGTGCTCCATGGGCCCGCCAGACGTTCTCCTGCCTGACCAACGGCGTCGACCACCGACCCTGCTGTCGCGCCCGCGGCCTCCCCGACCTCTGTCAGGACCTCTGCTCCGGCAACGTCACCCAGCTGGACTTCAGCTACTTCAAGTATGTTCTCACTCATTGCTTACGAAGAAACTGAGAAGTGTTTTATAGGTGAATATTTAGAGGAGCATCCCACTACCTTCAGCTTTGCAAGAACCATGGATATTTATTTAAAACTTCCTATACGTTTAAGAGACATCAGCATTTTTATATTTTCTTAGTAATACTTAAATTGGCCTTCCCTCAAAAAGCTTATTCAATTTCTAGCATGCTGACTTATGGATCATTAGATGTTTTTAAGTGTTATAAAATTTGATATTGCTATTTAAAACACATTTTACCATCTTTTCATAATTGCATTTTATGGAATTGCAATAATCATATCAACCACATATGATTCTTGTTCATAATTCAGCTTTATATTTGTGCATTGTGTTATAAAAAAATTAAATGTTTTATTTTTTTATTTTTTATTTGCACTTAACTGTTGTTAAATAACTAAACGTGGTTTTTTACAATAGTCTTTATTTTTTTATTACATCTTATACGAGTTTCATCAATTTTCTTTGCTTGGCATATAATTATCGTTCCATACAGGAAATTGACCATTTGTGAGTTCTTTAAAATAATATCTACTAAGTAATGCAACAATTTATCGATAGTTTGCAATGACCAACTTTCAAACGTTTTCAGCAAAGCAGCTCTGGTTAAAAATGCAAGTTTAGTAATATTTGTCAAATAATATTATTTCCTTGTTTTTATAGCGATTTTCCATAAAATACCCTAGCAATATTTTCAAAAACGATGACTGAACACTTAAAAATTCTAGCTCCACACATCTCTCGGCTCTCCCTACCACACTAAAATGTAAATGGCAGCTGCTAATTGTTTGCCAGGTGTGTAAAGTACATGGGGACGTACTCCAACTGTCTGATGCAAGGATACGGGGTCCTGGCCGGCCAGCCCACGGGCCTGCGAGTGTCCAACATCGAGACTGACTTCGCCATCGTCCACTGGGGCAAGCCGAAAACGCTGGGGGACACAGTCACCCACTACAACCTGCACTACAGGCTCCTACAGGACCAGGAGTATAAACTAACAACAAAGGTGTGTTCGAGTATATGAACTTTATAGAGCTAATTTCATTATTTTTTATTTTAGTAATGTAGTTCTAAATTGTATTGATTTATATTAGATCAATTAATTGAACCCTTCTAACGTAACAATAGTACTACGTAACTAGTCATCAATAATCCATCGTTTAGTGACTGTTGTAATGGATTTATTTTCAGTAAAAATGTAGTGGAGTCAATTGTGTATTTTTTTTGGGAGGGGGGGAGAAAACCATTAATGAAGGTTTTATTCATACCCAAACGTTTACTCATTAAGTAGAGTTTCCAGCGAAGACTTAAAACCTCCTTTAAATATAGTGTTCCAGTAAAATATTTTTAAAATTAATTAAATGACCTCTAAAAACTTAAAAATATTTATTAAGGCACCAGAAGAGTTTAAAGTTGGAAAGTTCACTTATTTAGTCTCAGAGCACTTTCGATAGACTGGAACACTAAAAAAAAACTTTTAAACTTCACAAGAACGGGAAGAAAAGGCAAGTAGGGTGAAGAATTTTGTTGTAGACTGGTCAAACGATGGTTAGGCAGATTAAATCTTTACTATTTTGCCCATTTTTACTGTTAGGGACAGATTTTCTGGACTGCTATTAAAAATGTTAAATGAAAACAATTTATCTGCCACTATTTAGTTGTTTAAGTAAACTATAAGGCGCAAATGATTATAAAGCACTTAGGCTTGCAGGTTTTGAAATCTTTATAAATTTAATCGTATTAAATGTATATTAAAGCACTCATGGGAACAAAAGTTAAAAACAATGATTGAAATGAAAATTAAATCTGCTATAAAACACGTCAGGTCGTACGAGGAAAATTTACATATAATGTTAATTTAACAACTAGGCCAATGATGGCAGTTGCGGATACGTTACATCGTAATAACAGGTAATATGGTTGTTTCAATTGCGTTGGTCTGATGAAATGTTTATTAATAATAAAAGTCCTAGTCCTTGTCCTTTTATTTGTTTAAATAAAAGTCAAACAAATTTATAACTTTAGTGGTTTTTTTCTTGCATTTACGATGGGATTTATTTCAGAAGAGCTATTAAAAGAACATCAGTTGTTATATTTTAATTTATAGGTACAGTTATTATTAATCTTTATTTGCCATTGAAAAAACAAAGGATTTGTTAGTGAAAAATGATTATTTTTTACGTGTATTCCACGCATTCCATGTGGTTAATTTTTAGGTATTCTCGCCGTATATCCTGGAGAACCTGATCAGTGACTCCCTGTACGAGGTGTACGTGTCCGCCGTCAACTCACACGGGGTGGGCGAGCCCTCGCAGCGAGTGGTGTTCAGCACACAGAGCAAGGTAATCAATCTTGTGCATAGAGTAAACATATATGTCACTCACTCCATACATGCCTCATCTTTCAGTGTTCCTGTTTTCAATCTGTTTTACCTCTATTCTTTAATTTTAAGACCATTAGCTAAAAGCTTAAATTATTTTTGTACAGATTATCATCATTTCCTTGCAATGTGTATTCCGTAACATAGTTTTAAAGTATATTTTCTTATTTCACTCACCCAAAGAAACAAAAAACACTAATTGGGATTTAAAAATATAGAATATATTATAAAATATTTACGGGATTCTTTTTTTCGTAAAGTGAATAGTATAATGTAATACTCACCAAATTGATTGTACTACTGGGCTTTATTAGTCAGAATATTGACTTTTGTTGGTAAAACATGTCATACTAAAATAAATCTGACGTTCTATTTAAATTTTTAATAGAAATATGTTTGAAATTAAGCCTTTAAGACAAAAAAACATGCTATTATTATTTAATAAAGTTTAACTCTACATGATACACTTGCGCTCAAACTTAGATCCTCGTGCACATATATCAATAAAATAGATTTTATGAAGTAGGCATTAGGTGAAGTCACCGTGAACGCTCTTCTACTTAATATAATAAACACTTTGGTGTATAAAAAATTTTAATTTCGACATTTGTCATTTCATCGAGGTTTGCACTTTTGGGAATCAGTTAAACAAAATGGGTGCTAACCGATGGTAAAATTTAAAATTTAGTTGGGAAATTAGAATAGCTATAACTTTATCTGTAAAAATGTTGCAATAATAGCTTGTTTTACATTTTACATCCTTAGAATTGAGAAACTGAAATGTGAAATATAACTTACTGCTATAGTTTTCACCCTTACCAACAATACCGACTTTTCCAAACATTGCATCTTTTCCAACGCCAGTGTAAGCTGACTTTTTAACAAAATCGTTTAATAATTATTATATCAAATTGTCTTTCGATGCATAGCCTATTTTGTTTATTATTATAACACTCGCAGCTGAAGGAGGTGAAGGAGGAGGACTCCGTGAAGGAGTACAACGTGACGGCGTGCTGCGTGGAGGCCGGGCTGAGTGACATGTGTATGCCGATCTGCTCGTTCGACGCGAGCATGACCAAGCTGAAGGCTCTGGGCGGCGTGTGTGCCAGTGAGTTCTCCAAGCTGCTGCGGTGCGGCGCGGGCGGCAGGAACCACCGCGGCTGCTGCGCCCGGCGTGGAGTGCCACCCACGTGCCTACCCCTCTGCTCCGGGGTCATCGTGGAGTCCGTCATCGTCACCGTCTCCTCCTGCGTGCCGTACATCGGCAACATTGTCCAGTGCTTCGAGGAGGGTAAGTTTTTATGTCCAAAGCTATCATCTTTAATGTCACCATCAAACTTACCGACTGAGTATTGATTGCAAACATTTTGATTTGACACTTTAGGAAGTTACTCATATTATCATAAGGACAAAAGGACATAGTTAAACCGTAAAAACTGCCAATGGTTTTAAATTATTACGAATTTCGTCATTAATCTTGTAACAAAATTTGTATGAGTTAAAATGTCAGGTTTACCGAGCTTTGCTCGTTGGATTTAATTCACTTTTCAATAATAGTGTCATGGTAATAAAGCTATTAAATTTCTTCCAAATATAACTCTTCACAGTTAACCCCTGTTTAAAAAAGACTGCTTAAAATTAATGTTCCTTTTTCTGTATACCTTATTGTTATTTCGTTACCAAAACAACAAACCCGATGCCCAATGTTAAAAATTACGAATTTTAAACTAAAATTTAGACCGCATTTGATTTTTCCTAGGACTAAGGCTGTTTCTAAAGTTATTTTGGGCCAAAACTCTCTTAAATACAAAATTTAAGCTAAATCTACCAGCTACATTTCTAGATCGTGTAACATACATCGCTTCAGACATTGCTCATATTATAGTATAGGATTAGGGGTCTGTATGATACATAAATGTCTGTTTTGTACTTAATCTGAAGCCATGAATAGTAATAAAACAGGTGAGGTTCAAATGGTCAGGTCAGAAGGTCAGATTGAAACAAGTGTCACAAATGAAACAGCCAATTAACTGGGATCCTAAAGTTAACACTTCCATGAATAAATTCAAAATAACTTTTATAAATTATGATTACCAGGAATAAAAAACAATCCCACAACTCTCTCTCTCTCCCCATGTTAATAAAAAAAGGATAAAAATTAATCTATCTCCACAGCTAAATTTATTTCCAATCACTACAAAATAGTTTTTAATTACCGCTACTACTCTATTTCCAGGAAATGTGTAAATGTCCAACAAATTTGTTATCCAAATATTTACTTAAATACTATTTTAGCGATTTTCCCATAGGGAATAAGCTATTACCGTAGGTCTCATGGTAAGACCTAAGCCTGGGACCATGTTACTTTTTCGTTTTTAGGTGCCCAGAGACCAAAAATAATAGTCATTAAACTTTATATATATATATATATATATATATATATATATATATATATATATATATATATATATATATATGTATATATGTATATATATATATGTATGTATGTGTCCCTAGACACGATAACTCTCGTAAAAAAGGTCCGATCGACACCAAATTTGGTAGAGATGTGTAATCCTACGTTTATTCGGATGAGTTCGTAAACCAGACATATCGACCTACCGGAAGGGGTAGTTTTTGGGGGTTTTGTACCCCAAAAATGGGTTTTTTGAATTTTTCATATGTAATTTTTGAAAATTTTAAATTTTTATTTTGACCATTGGATTCAGCTTAAAAAACACACAATTTAGTATTTTGAAGCTTTGCTCTATCTCCAATGGTTACCGAGATATTACAAAGTCTAAAGACAGTACATTGTAATTTGGGGCTCCTATGTTAATCTTATGGAGAATAAGGATGGGCTAATATTTCAATTATTAACCAATATTTTTGGTTGAAACTTGGTATTCAGCTTCATTTGGTTGAGATTAATCCATTTATTGTAAAAAAATCTTGGTTTTTGTGCTTATCATAGCAGCAAACCTGCATACTCCTTTCCCATGTTAATCATATGGAGAATAGGCAAACTCCTTTAGCAATGGACAGATATTGATGAAACTTAGTATATGGCTTCATATGGTCGAGATAATTATGTTTTTAAGCTAAAAACCTACTTTTAGTGTTCCCCATGGCAGCATACCTGCATACTCTTTCCCTATTTATCATAAGGAGAATAGACATTTATTTCCCTATTTATGGGCATGTGAAGATACTTTGTTTACAGGTTTATCTGATTAAAATTAATATTACTAATTTGGAAATTCGCTGAGTACGCAGGTCTGCTGCGACGGGGGTATTTATAAAATAAAATATCCTACGAAGAAAACTTTTACGCATTGTGTTTTTTTTTTACATTAAAAAATGTTTTTAAATAAATTAAATGCAATTTAACTTACCGTTAATCATCTTCAACTGAAACATATCTAAACCCCCCTATTCCGTTGTTTATAAGACAAAAGAAATGCATTTAAAATCTACTTATTGTACAAACTGTAGTCTATGTTGCACCCCCGACTGGCAATGTTTCTCGTTGTGGCAGGCACGGGGCTGCTGCCGGGGCCGGTACAGGAGCTGCACGCCGTCGACGTGACCGACTCCGAGGTCACGTTGAGCTGGGAGCCGCCCAGCGACAACAGCAACGTGACCGACTACGTGATCCACTACAACAAAGTGGACAACACGTCCATGCATGAGACACTCCTCAAACTCGACAACGTGAGTCATCAAAGCAACAACAATATTAAAATATTGTTGGGTTCAAGTATTACAGATTTAGGTCTATGAATTTTTAATTGTAGGACACTTTTTGTTTGTTGTACCAGTTAACATAGCAGCTGATGTATCATATTGACTTCATTATTTACGTGTCCTATTGCATGTTTTTTTTAAGTGCTTGATGGAAATAAAGTACTGTCTATTCTCTATTGTCTACAATTGCTTCTTAGGTTAAATTATGATTTTCTTTTAGTGATAGACAAAATTTTAAATATTATTTACAATAAGTAGTTATTACTCATAAAATATAACTCAGTTGTGGCAATTTTAATAAATTAGTTGAAAATAATGTTAACAATTTGTATTGACTCTAACACTGGCAAAGCATGAAATTATTTTTTCCCGATTACTATACATAAAATAAAGTTTTTAATTACCATTTGGGTCTTTTTTAGAAGTTGGCCTCCACTATCAAAATTTTTCATACAAGAATTACTAGTTTACTAAATGGATTCTTAGTAATGAGAGACTCATAGATAAATTAAGAACATCCACACTATGTGCGTACGGAATATCAGTTTCGGTGGACAGGTCTTACCCAGACAGCAATTTAACATTTTAAAAACCATTATTAAAGCCTTTTCTTAAAATTGAAAAACCATTATTAACCCTTACGAATGCAAAGGGTGTAACCCTTAGACAATGCCTTAAAAAGGGTTCTAGTTGACAAAAATCAGGGGTTATTTAACCCTTTTGAAGAAAGGGTTAAAAACCTTTTCTTGTAAAGGAAACCCTTCACAGAAGAAAGGGTTGTAAAGGCATTAAAAAGATTTTAAACCCTTGTGAGAAGGTTTTAAAGGGTTTTATTAACCCCTAGAAAAGCTTTGGACTTAAGTCCAAAACCTTTCAAAAAGGGTTTTAAATGCCTGGTCGATTTAATTATTTGCAGTAAAATTGTTGTTTTTGTTATACTTCATTGTTGCGTCCCAGCTAGAAATTTCATTTCTCCACATTTTAGTGTATCAATTTTGTAATATTATTTGTCACAGTTGCCTTATAATCAGACATGGCTACCTATCCACTTTGTAAGTATGTCAAATCCCCTTCACTCTAACGCCGATGCTTGAAAATTTTTTGTGCAGAATAAGCTATAGAAATACCTAGGTATATAGAAAGCAACTGGAACTGTCACAAGAATATTACAAACTGTTACACTAAATAATGTGGTGATAATTTACCTGCTGGGAAGCAACAGTGAAAGAAACCAAAACAACAAACTCCAACAAGAAAAAATAAAAGGCTTTAGCCAATATCAAAATATAAAGGGCAAACACACATTTCACCTCACTCTTGCTTCTTACTCTCCCCCAACTTCTCCAAAAAAAACTGTAAAAAAAGTTACAAATAGGAATAGCCTACATAAAATTACAAAAAAGAATAGGTTGGTGAAAATAGACTACTTTTTCTAGCTTAATGTGTTAAAATTGTTTTAAGATTACTTTTGGCTGTTCTTACGTAACTCATGTCATTTAGTTTTAATTTGATATTAATAATACTGATAAATCAGTATACCGTTGGACTAAATGTTTAAAATAAACTAAGAACTGCAAAAGAATCACTAAACAAATTTTCCCATGTTCAAATTCAGTATTTAACATGAATTTCACCAAACTTTTCTCCTTCAAGTTCTAATAATAGAATAGTCTGCATTTGAAAGTTTTTTTTTGCAGGTCAAATTATAGATAATAAGATTGAGCCTTCTCACTGATATTGTATTAGAAATACTAATAGTTTTTAAAGTCAAATTGTTTGAAATACTCCAAACTATTCCTAAATAATAAACATGCTTCAGGTTACGGTTAAAGTTTACTGTTGAAAAATAAAAATCTTAAAATTAAATTTTTAATCACAAAATATAGTGCTTGAACTATAACATTTTTGTGTTTCATATAAACACATTCTTTTTTATATCCATCCATTTTTGCTTGGGTACAATTTTAGATACAAACTTAACAAAAAGAAATCCAAGGATATGTTGATGTTTTTGTATTTTATGTTAGTTAAATTAACCATAACTAATTTATATGAGAGGACAAAATAAAAAGATAAAAATCGATAAAATGAAGGATTAGGAAGTTACCGGTATAAAATAAGTAGGCCTGTGACAACAATTTAGACATCAACATGTATTATTTACATTTTAAGTATTAATTACAAGTTATTAGTTTACTTCTTCTACTTCTTCCATTGGTGTGTTTTCCATTCGGTTTTTCCTCCTGGGTTGTCCCCTTCTCCCTAAAAAATATAAATTTGTCAAAATGTATAAATAAAAAACTGAGTTAACATTAAGATTTTAAAGGTCATTGAAAAGCTGGAATAAAAAACAACGCAAATTTAAAACATCCTAAAAAAGTTTTTCTAAAAGTGCTTTCAGTAATCCCCTGTTGGTTGCTGCCTTGCTGGGGCAACTAGTTTCGATTCATCATTAGGCCGTACAGGAGATGTCGTAGCACTTCATATGATGGTTGTCAAGAAGAATAAAATCATAAATAAAAACACATAAACACGAACACGGACACAACGAATAACGAACAAAGTTTGTATTGTTGTGTCCGTGTCCGTGTTTATGTGTTTTTATTTATCATCTTATTCTTCTTGACAACCTTCATATGAAGTGCCATGACATCTTCTGTACGGCCTGATAATGATTCACTCATGAATCGAAACTGTTGCCCCAGCAACCAACAGTGGATTACAGAAAGCAGGTATTTAAACCAATTTTAGTATTTCAACATAATCCGGAGGCTAGACCCATTTAATATGATAAAAGTTTTCCAATTTTTTTTTCTTTTCAAACTATTTAACTCAGCTAAACGGAAAAAAGAGTACAACGAAGAAGTAAAAACAATATTCCGATTACTTGAGTTATATGGTTTCGAACCAAAAGACATCGAAAAACTATTTCCGCGAACAAAATCAACCTACAAAGATAAGGAAAACAAAAATGGGCAACGTTTCCGTACACTGGTCCAGAAATACACCTAAATGCAAAAGCATTAAAAAAAAACAGGTGTTAAATGTTGCATTTTACATTAACAATAATTCAAAAAGAAAACTTCATACGGAAATTAAAAATATGACAAATATTCAAAAAGGGGAGTTTACGAGATGAAATGTTTACGTGTGAAATATTAGTTCCAGGTTAACCGAGCCTTGCTCGTTGGTTTTATTCACATTTGTTATAGTGTCATGGTAAGTAAATAAGACTATTAAATTTCCACCACAATAATACTGTATGTATTATCCACTTGAGTAGGTCTTAATGCTCCCTTCAGCAGACATAATTGTACAGTATTGCTCTGCCATGTCGACTGCTAAAAATACAGTAAAGAGTCGATTTTTCGAATGTCAATTATCCAAACCGAAACGCCATTGCCGTAAATGACCTTTTAAAAGTATTCCTGGCTTATTATTAAGCACCGCAGCACGAAACTGACTGAGTACATATGACGGATCTGTTTTGCGACCGTGGGCGGAGATGCATTCATCGATATCCTCTTAGACATGGCTGCCTATTGCGAATCAAAATTCACAAAGTTTTCACCATAATAGTATAATTTTTACAGTGTTTATTAACTCTTCATTGGGCGCAATAATATTGAACCATTGCTTATACGAAATCAAAAATTGGAAAAATATTTTTTGACAAAGACGTGCAAATAAATGTATTTTAGAGTGAATAGGATTATTACTTTTAAAAGGATTCAAGGAATTAGGCTGAAGTAGAATATATACTTATTTCATACGCAAAGGGTTTTTTTGTGTTGAGAACTCCTACAATTTTCAAGCGATATTCAAGTTTTTGGTGTTGTTGGATAAGGCTTGGTCCGTAGTTGTTTCCGCCAAAAATTTATGAAAATCGGACATAAAATAAGGGCACTAAGTTTTATACACAAATTAAATTTTAAATGTTCCCATTATTATAAAATTGGGTTTGGCTTGAACATTTTTAACATCTATTAATTTACGGCTGTAAATACATGTAGTTTTTTGTGATTACTGATATTCACAATATTGGATTGGTCAGTTGTCGTTGATTTAGAACCAAATGTAACTTTTTTGTATTGTATCAATATAAATTGCTCAATTTCGAGAAACAAGTAGACTAGTAAGTATATGTTAATTAAAATTTAAATATCAATTTGTTTTATCCGTCTAAGAAATTCCGTCTATTCCAAAACAGATAGAGCATAAAAGGCAGCTAAAAATAATTAAATACACTTATAGTATGGGCAAGATTTTTTGTTTTGTTTTGTTTTCTGTGTCAGAACCAGGATGTCTATTGTAAAAAATGTTTATTTTAGGTCATTCAACAAACTGAAATAGGTGTATTGTATTATTTTTACTGACCAGGTGTAGCTAAACCGCAACAGACGGTCCAGGAGACTGTTGTTGTATTAGTGAAAAGTACACACCGGTTATTTTTAAGAATTCTAGCAATAAAAACTTTTCATATCACTTCATAAAAGTGAAATACATTACATGTAGTTACGATGATTACGTAAGATTCATAAGAGTGAAAAGCATTCTACTTTGAAATTCGTTGTTTATTATTTAACAACTCCGTGTGGTTTTAAATTTACTATTACTTTTTTCTTTTTTTTTTCTTATTATGTACATAATGAACGGCTACTGACGCAGCTATGGAGTTGAGCTCACCCTACGCACAGGTCTTCGACCCATGTGAGGTTTTTTGAATGCTATTTTTTTAATGCTGCATTGTATATTATTTTATGAATGAATAAAGAATTATTTGATTTGATGTGAGTGTAGATTGTGTGTTATTTAGAATAATTTGTAACTTGAAATAATATTGTTTGCATCAATCATTAACCATTCATCTATATTTAATCAGCTATCTACCACTTTGATAAAGTAGGATTCACAAAGTTTGGTATTACAGCTCTTTTTCCTACTTTTACGCAAAAATATTTAAATTATCTTTTATTTCTCATCATCTACCGTAAAATTATTTCCACCAGTTTGTTGAGATGCGTTTCGAGGGCAGAAAAGTCATTCCAAATATAAATTATTAATAAAAATCTGCATAATCTGTTTTAAAAGATAAAAAAACCTATACACAAACTAAATAAATAATTTTAATAAAAAAACAACTAGCCTATAAGCGGAAGACACCCAGTGCTGAGAGCCTCGAGATCGGGCGCTAAGTAGAAGCTACCTCCGCATACTAGAATAAATTGACCCCGGTATCAATACTTAATCTGTAAAAATCGGCAAAACCAGGCATTACACAGTTTAAAAAACTACACTCTAAAGTGATGAGCGGTTAACACTAAATTATATGTCAGGCTCCTTGAAGGCATTGGTGTAATAATGTAGGCCTATTTAAAAATTCAACTAGGCTAAAATAAGTTTTTTTTTTTTATCTGAAAACCTAAAAAAACATACCGTTATCCTTCACTGAATTTGGCTTGCATTAGTCAGTAGCAAACTTGGCATGATTGCAGTTTATTCTTTGTAGTAGCTCCCCTATGTTCTCAAGCATGCTTCTGAAACACAAATAAAAAACACAGTAGCCATGTAATATTCAAATTTCTTTGATGAATAGATGTTAAAAGATTTATATTTCAAAATGTAAAATGTAGTCTATATCCCTCATCAGCACTTGACCAAATTTAGATTAGTCAAATGTGTTCTGTCATTAACTGAACAAGATATGTCTTTTGAGTTTTAGTGTCCAGCCTTTTATTTGTGTGGTCATGTTTTACTGTTGTACTTTGTTTCCGGGTTGACCTACAAAGATATTAAAACAGTTTGAATTAGGCGTAGCAGATTGAGCAGAGTTTGTTAAAGAAAACTGGAAGTCACCTGTTTGTTGCTAAAATTTTAATCATTCCTATAATGAAGAGCGAACGTAGTACTCAATAAAATACCGGCTATTTACAGGAACAAAATTGACAATGCTGGTTTTTTAGTAGGTCAGAATGTTTTGTTAATCTTTTACCGTCCCGTCCCCCAACTAACAGGGCTAAAACTTAGGGCTTCACCCACCTGATATTTTTCCAGTGTGATAATTAGAGTATCCTTCATTAAATTTTCAATTTGACTATGGATACCCTAAACATCTCATGCGGAAATATTATCAGGTGGGTGAAGCCCTAGTAACATAGTAACATCATAGAAAAACTAACCAGATACAGAAGTCTCATGCAATGCTCATTTATGTTATGCAAAATTTTGTGGTTGAACCGGCCTGGTAATAGGAGGGGCTGCGAGTAAAACCGGCCAAGTACCATTAACAATCCGTGGACTCAGCCGGACTGCCGGCCGGCCAGCAGTTGTCGGATCGGCAACGTCACTTGGCCAGTTTTGCTCACAGAGCCTCTTAAGATCTGGCCGATTCAACTACAAAATTTTGCGTAACAGAAATTAGCATTGCGTGAGACTTCTGTATCTGGTAAATTTTTCCATGATGTCACTATGTTACGAGGGCTTCTCCCACTTGATATTTTCAGTGCGAAGATTAGGGTAACCATAGTCAAGTCTTCACAAAAATAGTGAAAATTTTATTCTAATCATCACACCGGAAAAATATCTGGTGGGTGAAGCCCTAAGTTAGTAACTTAACATGGTAACATCATATGAAATACGGTACACTCCTTAAATGAACCGTAGTTATTGATTAAACGTAAAGAGTTGTTTTAGTTATTAGACTATATGCATATTTAAAAACTTATATTTACATATAGGCCTAGCCTAAGTTAGTATAAAATATTTTGTTATAGGTAACATAACCTAACTAACCTAACCTAACCAAGGCCTAGTGATCATATGTGAGTCATATTGAGCAAAGTTTTAAGTAAAATATGAATATATACAAAATTATGGAATAAAACATAGGTACCAAGTTAGTACTCACATGATGGTTAGGTTAGGATAAGTTGGATTGGGTTAGTTAGGTTATGTTACATAACATAATATTTTATAAACTTACTAGGCCTAAACTTAACTTATAAGTAAATCTAAGTTTTTAAATATGCATATAGTACTGTATATAAACTAAGGCCCGGTACACATTGGTGCAAGGATTGACCGAGGCAAGGACTAGGGGAGGGCGAAGCGAGGAATGTGTGCTCTGTTGCAGCAACACACTTCATCTTATGGCTTTTCCAACACTTTTACTGCAATTTCCGGTTTATTTCCAAACGGATTGAAATACTATTTTCATATTTGTTATCAGCTTAACATCCCGGTTAATTTGAATACCCACTTGAAATATTTGTGAATAAAAATATCACTAACCAGTTTCCGCATTTTTCCCGCTTTTCCGGCGATAACTTCATGATTTAGGGACGGATTTTGATAATCATTTAACATTTGTGTTCAGCTCGATTTTCCCGTCATTTTGAGTACCCACTCGACCTATTTTGGAAGAATTGTTTTCCGACTTTTTCCATGAAAAAACTAATTATAATTAGCCATAATTAACTTATACTATTATAGTTAGTCAAAGAAGTGGATTTATGGGTATGGACTTTTAAATTTTAAAAAGACAAAGTTTAAATTTGATTTTTTCTTTTAACAGGTGATTAACTTAGTTAGGTTGTTAGTTTGTTATTTTTATTGGTGTTTGATTGACTCCAATATAGGATCGATGTCTATTTATAGCCCAACTCTATAACATAGCCTTAACTGGCTAAAACACTTTTAACTAAAAAAATCAAGTTATTTCACGAAAAGAATTAATAAAGGTACGGTACTAACTTAAGGTTGCCTTTTTTGCCTTTCACCTTTGCCGTTTGCCTTTCAAATGAATGTCGGTTGGTTGTCAGTAAAATAGTCATAACAATTACACTTACCTTTGACTATAGAGTGTATGTCTTTTTCTTCTATTCGTCGAACTTCTAAATACACAACAAGAATATAAAACACTAACATTGTCATTGTATCACAAAATAAAACACCGAATTAAGACGCACAAGTAAGTGTTGGAAATAATGGCGGATGGCTGGACGGACGTCGGACGTTTACAAACAGAGCGTCTGCGTCTTTCTTGCAAGGAATTGTGGGACGTCGGCATCGTGGCTTGCCATTGGTCCGCTTTCATTGTTCCACGATAGGGTTGGGGTGGCCGTCGACAAAGGGTGTTTATGCTTGGCTGAAACTCTTCTAGGTCAATAAAAGGTTCCCTGCCATAACCGTTTCTGAGAATAATCTTTTTGAAGGGTATTAGACAATGTTTGTCTTACTCCCATTTCTCATAAATGGTTTATAAATTATTTAAAAAGGTTGACGTAAGGATCTGTGCTGGCTGGGTATTTAATTTTATCAGCCTTTACCTCAAGTCACCGCATTAAATGTTCTGGCCCGCCATGCATTGGATATTTTGGTGTCAGACTTCCGAGAAGTTGGTCATTTTGTGTAAAGTTAACATTATGTTGTCTACTACTCTATTACCGAACTACTCTAAAAATACAACCTAACTGACAAACCAAATCAGTGTTTGGTCAACCAACTAATTGGGTAATCACATTTTTCGATTTGGTAACGGTTTATAAGGTGTTAAAACTTTGAATGGGAAATTCGTTGGGTACAGTTTGTAATAACCTATTACGTTTCAAAATATTTTAATAGGGGAGGCCCTCTTCATAAAAAGACCTTAACTTTTTTCTGATTTGATATTTTAGCCTACTCTAGTTGATTTTAATTTCGTCAACTTACATTTCAGCAACGAAATCTGTTCTGTAAATCGGCGTCTGAAAATCCTAAAATTGTTAATTCAATTTGCAGCAACAGAACGCATCAGACACGACTGCAGTTATAAGGGGCCTGGACAAAGGAGCTTTGTACAATATTTTCGTGGTATCTCGTAACGAGCATGGGACTTCCCTGCCCTCTTCACTTCTGCTGATAAACACGACCAAAACAGGTACTTCTGACAATCAACGAAAGGATGCAATATGTTTTAGCATCTATAAAATGTTCTACTTTAAATTTTATCTTATTACAAATTGTTATTTAATTACCATATTTATTAAAAAATAGTAATAACAATCATGTATTTAATTTATTTAACTTTAAGTTCATGCATTTTACATTTTCCTTTATATCTTTCAACAAAACAAAGAGTAAACACTACAAATTTATTGAACTATAATTACTGAAATAATTAACGGCTCTTTCTGGTAATTGTAAAATATTTCTCGGTTTGCTTTTTGTAAAATATACCGAGATTGTTATTTTAAAACACAATCGAGTAGATATAAAAGGATGGTTCTGAAACACCCTCGTAGTTTTTTTTGACCGCTTTCAGCTTCAAATTGACCGGTTTTTGACCGGATTCTGGCCGGTTTTGGCCAAATATCAGCCCATTTCAGGGCATTTTTTGGGATTTCAGACAGTGATTTCAAGGAGCATTTTAAATATAATCCGGGGAACTACGAGATGCCCTCTTAAGTTAACCATAACTTTTAAATGAAAAGCGGCAGACTCCCCTTAAGGGAGTCGTACACTCGTACACTTGTTTGAACTGATTCAATATTCGGTTCGCTAACATATCCACCTGTGTTGTTTTGTTTCAATATTGTCTCGCGTATGAGGGGAAAGAAAGTGTGTAATCTAGAGAATGAAAATAAACAGCTCAGTGTTCTCAATATTTATTTAAGAATGAATATCTTTTATGAAATGAAAACATCATACTTATCATAACTCAAGAAATAAAATCTATATTTATATAATACTTCTGTAAGTGAAAATGTTTTAGCAAAATTGTGAGCATTTTACAAATTTCAGGAAGATGGGAGGGGTCTAAACACCTTTACTGAAATGGCGACCTAACTTGATAGGTAGTTTAAAGCCAAGTGTGAATGAGAAATGAATGTAGGATGATTGTGGCGCGATTAAATTAGAGGTATCGTTTCCATGCACGAGGGAAAAATATCGGAGCGTCCTTAATGTTATCAGGAGATGAGAAATAAAGTATGACGTCCTTTATAAGAAGAACATGGGAATCTGAAAAAACAACAGCTTTTTATACAAGTGTTATCACATTGAATGAAAATGTCATATCAAGCCACATATATACCGTATTGTGGCGGCATACAAAGTGTTTGTATTCTGCGAGCGATATTAGCCCAGATAATTTCTGAGCAATTCACAAATTGTAGAATGATAGGATCGAGAGAGATTAAATTAAAATGTTTATTTCAAAGACTATTGAAAACAACATACTTGTAAAATTCTATAGAAAAATTTAATCTTCTGCAACTTTCATAGTTGGCTAAGGTCTTTATTATTTTAATTTAAGATAAGGGGCTTTGCCTCTAAAAGCCACTAGTTACTAAATCATGAATTTATTAAATAGATCCAATAAAACAATCACTAACGCAAAGCACAATAAATGTAAAGGTCCAGTATGTTTTGAAGTATAATTTTAATTAACTCTATAACGTGTAGGCCTTCAAAGCGTCAGTGTTTTGGGAAAACATTTAAACATCCATTGTGGTAGTGTCATTTGTTTCCTACAGGAAAGTGGTGTTATAATTAACGGTCGGAACTCGGTATTCAGCTTGATAATTATATTTTTGTTAATCGTACACTAGTGCTATTTAAAAAAATTGTTTGAATTGTAGTTGTTATTAGGTTTATATTTATGTTTTAGTTTTGAAACAAATATTCATTCAGAGCTAAACCCCATTATTATCCACTTAAATAAATAGTACACAATTAATGATAAAAACATTTAAAAAAAATTCTCAAAAGGTACTATTTTGTTAAATAACGAAACAAAACGGATGCAAAGTCGAACTTTGATTTCAAGTGGAATGTTTCCTTTACGTAACATAGAAGTAATGTCTCAAAAAATGGCGATACAATTCAACTACCAACTAATGAAAAAATTTTAGATTGCATTTTTTTACGTTTACTATTGACTGTAAGTCCCTTGATAAAAATCATGATGACATTCATTTTTAAGTTATAATATAAGTTTAAAAGCGGCGAATAATTTAAAATCATTTATTGTAAACATTTCTTCAAAGTCAGACCGTAAGGTACTAGGACCTGTATGTAAGTTTTTTTCTTTTTGTATAAGACTGTCTGAAAACAAAAGTAATTGATAAAAGTTAAAAATAAATCATTGGACAAGTTTTGAACATCTTGTATGTGGTACGGTACTAAGGTTCTTCTCTGACTTATAAATAAATTCTAATAATATTTTCAGAGAGTAACATGATATTATATATACTAGCACATCATGGCCAATATTTGTTGTCGTTGTGTTGTCAGAACTGCCGGAGGGAGGCATCACCGGCGTGACGTCACCGCCCCACTCCCTCGCCGTGTCCAGCCACAGCGCCACCTACGTCACCATCTCCTGGCAGCCCCCGGAGTTCAGCCACCCCGCCGAGCCCATCAAGTACATGTGAGTTATCCAGCTACATTACAACCCTCTGACAGATGCTTGGGTGTTAGAGTGAAATGCTCTGTCAAAGCATTCATTCAACTCTTTTGTTTTAGTGTCTAGACAACTCTTTTCTGACATTAATCTATTAAGTTAAAAAGATTTTGGTGATAAACGATAAATTATTCATCTACATCAAAAGGGTTTAACAGTTACTTAAAAACAGCCACAAGATAATTCTTTACATTGATATTGTCTCTGTAACGAAAAACAACCATTGCAGGTTGTACTACAAGACGAGCTCGGACGCCAACTACGTGAGCATCAACACGTCAGTGACGTCACACATGATCGACGGCCTGAGGCCCAACACCAAGTACATCGTGTACGTGACGGCCATCTCCAAGAAGGGCCAGAGTCTGCCGTCCGAGACGCTCGTGGCCTGGACCGACCCGGCCTTCCCCGCTTTCGTCGAGGTGAGAGACTTGTTGTTTTAAGACTTATGATTCATTATTTCGCTTCCTTTAATTAACCATGAATAATTATGTTACATAACCAGGAAGGTTATGTTTGAAAAACCCACTGTACAACTACAAATTTTGATATGGTTCCAATATATGACTTAGGCTAAAAAACTTAGGCTAAGTTTTTAATAATATATAAGCTTGGTAATAAGTTAGTAACGAATAATTTTAGTAACAAATTCATCATCCCATATGTATAAACATCATATGTTTAAATAACACAAGATATTTTATCTCTTGTCTCTTGTCTTTAATCAGGGTTTTAGTAAGTTCAATTTTCAATATTTAACGTCTACTAAGAGATATAACTAGATTTATTTTTACATCTTAAAACAATAGTTATATCAACTCTAAATTTTATAAAATAATACTTGAAATTAATAATGAAACAAGCAACCCGGAATTTCAAATTTTTAATTTAAATGTAAAAACGTCAAATACATTAAACAACTTCTTGATTAGCATTATATGTGCTGGTAATGATATTCAGGTTGAAATAATAAAACGTCTTCCAACACTACTCGATATATTTATATTTACACTTATACTGTAAATGTTTACAGACGGTAAATATATATAAAAGATCTTATAATGGCGATCGATTTCGACCAGTCACACCGGTCATCATCAGGCCCAATCAGAGACTCTGATTGGGCCTGATGATGACCGGTGTGACTGGTCGAAATCGATCGCCATTATAAGATCTTTTTTATATATTTACCGTCTGTAAACATTTACAGTATAAGTGTAAATATATCGAGTAGTGTTGGAAGACGTTTTATTATTTCAACCTGAATACATTAAATACACTTCTTAAGACACCGACGTACTCTGTAGACTGATTTTTAGTTGAATATAACTGGAGGAGTGTCATGAATCAGATATAAAACGTAGCTTCGTTACTGACAATGCTCAGCTGATTCTTTGGTCGGGGTCATTAGATAATAGCCAAATGAACAAATGTAGCTAAATCTAATTCCGGACCTTCAAAAAGTTTCTAACTTTTCTCAGGATCAAACAGGAAAACTTTGGGTTATATGGCGAGCTCTATAAACCCTCAACTACCCAGTCATTCAATGTTTAAGAATGACCAATAGTTCTTATAAGTCTAACTAAAGTTAATCATTACAGGGAGTTATACGTACAACTCCAACTTTTTCCAGACTAAAGACAATTTTTAATTCATTGGGAATAAGCCTTCAGAACTGAATATACTAACAAAAGTTGTTTACAAACCTGTTCCGTCTCAGTTTCTACTCATTCAGCCCTCTTTAGCGGGCCATAGTCATATCCTAATACAGGGATCTAAAAATATCCATTTTGCAGACTTCGTCCCTTTTTTTTAGATCCCTGTATTAGGATATGACTATGGCCCGCTAAGGAAGGCCGAACCCCTAGTCATCCACCAAAGGATTCAGGAAGAACTGAGACGGAACAGGTTCGTAAACCACTTTTGTCAATTTTTAATCTTATCCATCATAATTTTCAGATGACATGAAGTAATGATCCAACAATATGTTTACGTTGTTGTACCCACAAAGAAGCCCAAAATACTTTTTAGTTTATTTTTCCTAACTCTTTTACTTACTCTCTGTCTGGCCGCAGCCGCCGACGGTGCACCCGATCAACCTGGTGGTGGAGGGCAGCAGCATGACCATCCTGTGTATCGCGATGGGCACGCCGATGCCCACCATCTCGCTGTACATCTCGGGCCGGCTGGTGCGCCAGGAGGTCACGCGACACATGGTCACGGTCATCTACAACGTGACCCGCGACATGGACCACATCTCGTGCTACGCCGACAACGGCTACGGCACCCCCATGGAGCGGCGCCGGCGCATCACCATCAGTCGTGAGTGACAGATTACAATGCAAATGAAATCCGTTTGGTAAAAGTTTCCTTTGTCTTGTGGTAAAACGCTCCAAAAATGTGTCTGGTAACGAAATAAAATATTGTATACATTTATGAAATTATATATTTGATTTACGATGTTGAATGTAAACATCGGTAAATCATTGATAAAAATGTTTATTAACTTCTCCAGGAATAATCTGGTCATTTTTATCATCAGTCTCGTTTTATTGGGATATATTTGTGCATAAGTGGAATATTTTTAATATTTAGTCAATGTCATGTGGAATTACTCATGACTTGAACTCTTAGAGTAACTGTGTAGGCCTACGTTATACAATGAAAATATAAAACTATTAGCTATTGCACTAGAAAATCTTAATATACTTACTCCTTCAAAATGGTAGTTAAAAACATTAGAAATTTTGAGACATGTAAAAAAATTGCATATATAATTGTAGTGTAAATTTTTAGGGTAAAGTATGCAGACAACAACTGAAAGTATGACACTTAGGCTATCTTTAGTGCAATGCAACTTTAATAAACTTTTCAACTACATAAATTTTCATTTCTTTTATGAAAAGTATACTTTTGGAATATTTGAAAACTTAAACATGTTTTTATAACGATAGACTAGTTTTTTACACAACTCAGTTACAACAGTTTCTGACCGGTTGTCCGTCTGTGGCAGGTAAGCCGCACATGACGGCGTCAGGCATCACGATGGCGGCGTACGGCGACTCCGTCACGCTAGAGTGTATCGTGGACGCGCACCCCGAGCCCAAGATGCTGTTCTGGAGAGACTACGCCAACCGGGTGCCCGTCATACAGGGCTCCAAATACGACGTCAACATCTCACCCGCCAAAGACGTACGTAGCAGATGACTGACTTCAAACAAAACATAATGTAACAAACTTTAGAAAGTATAGTATATAGCTAAAAATTATGGATTCAAATCAATCTATTGGTTAAGGATTTAATATTTAACAACATTGACTTTTTAAACTGTAGACTATACCTATGGTATCATTCAAAATATTGTTATTGTATCAAATTGGAATTTCTTTACTTGAAGTAGGGTCTATATGTTAGGCCTACTGATTTTGACCCTAAAAATTGCTGTGTAAGTTAAAACTAAATTACATTTAATTAAGGCTTTCCTAATATAAGGGGGTTGGGCCTAAAGATTTAAGTAACATAATAATGAAAGTTGAAATAAGTTCTTGTTTAAGTTTGCATTGTAAACAGATTGAACAGGAAACTACGTATAATAGTTCTGGTAATGTTATTATATTTGGAGGTTTAATCCTAAACTACAGCTATAATTGTGTGAAAGTTCTACACTTGATGAAAATTAATTTCCTATAAGAATTTAAATAATGATTTGTACAGAATAAATATTATTGCAGAAAATAATTTACACCCATTTCACGTCCACTATTCATTCGAACTTGCATTACAACCGATCCATATAAATAACGATACTTTTAAAATAGTGTACTGTTAAATTAGTATTAGTAAATTGTCATCACTTTATGACTTTGGGTGTTTTTGTATTCTATAATATTAAAAATGTTCTCTACAGTAACTATTATATATTACAAATTTATAATTATTAAAAAATTACTCTCTATAAACTGAAGCAATTATTTAATTTTACATTTATAATGTCCATAATTACGAAGATTTCCTTAAGATTCTTGCCAATCCTCTTACGTAATAATTTAATACTCTCAATTATTTTATTAACATGATTTATAAATTACTATTTATTTTATTTTATGAATAATTCTTAGGATACTACATAATAACAACATGGCAGTTTACTACTCATAGAATATAAACATAGCTTAATTACCTGGATGCATATATACAATATTAAATGAGTCATTACTTGTATCCCTTCCATTCACGACATTATTCGTGATTTCAGGAGCCAGACAGATGGATAATGCATCTAACAATAAAGTCTATAACAAAAGAGGATGAAGGAGATTATTACTGTCATGCTGAAAACAGCTTTGGAAATGACACACAGCCCGTTTCCGTTCGAATAAGAAATGTTGTAAGTATTCCATCTAATCAATCTTCATCAATCCATCATCAATAAGAATTCATACCTATCTATATCATTTTCTTTTCAGATCTCTTCTGAATGTTAATGATAAAATCGACTTCCAAACTAAAATTTATAACGAAGGAATAACCAATGTGTATTTGAATAGCTTTTTTTACTGAAGAATAAACAGTTTTCAAATAACTTTATATATTGTTAATTGCAAAGGTAATGAAACTGTTATTTATTGGAAAATCCACGTTCCAGAACGCCATCAACAACGTTACCCAGTGTTGCATCGAACAGAACGTGTCCTTGTCGTGCCAGGACGCTTG
>CM061533.1:186408839-186445744 GCA_030545055.2 Neoaliturus tenellus | reverse complement strand
TGTAACATTTTGTTGGCATTCTCCATATAGTTGCATGTAAAACATCGGTTTAATAGTAATTTGTAATAAAATAAAATAAGTTTATTGAATTAATAACGGTGTTAATTATTCATTCACAAAATATATTCTTCTTCCTGAAAATTCCTCCAAAGCTCGTTTAAATATTTATTACTGGTTTTTATTCTCAAACATGTACGGTATAAATCAATAAAAGTCTGTATTCATAGAAATAAATGTTTACCTTTTCAATGTCCATGCTGTTGGAGGTTAAACACATGTTTCGAGGCAACAGCCACATCCTCAGATCATCTCCAAAACGGTTCGTCAGACATTTAAAATTGACTAAAGTCACAAACACGAATAAATAAATATACATTTAACATTTTAAATCTCGGTAACAGGGACAAACAAACTCTCGGTTGGTGCACGTATTTTGTTGGGCCGTCTACGACATGAAATCGATATACAGAAGTAGGAATCATGAATCTGTCTTTATTCAGTTGCTCGTACACCATAACTGAGACTGATATTTGTACCTATTATCTGAGTTTCTACAACGGATCCAATGTTGTCACCGATGTGTTCCAGACGGGTCGGACCACCGGAGCTGTTGCGCTCACAACGGCGTGGAGCGAGGGTGCCTGGACTGGTGCCGAGGGGAGCCTCTGTACAGCCAGGACAACAAGGTCTGCCTGCTATCGCACACCAAGCGGATCATGTCCTGCTTCCGCGAGGGCCGAGGTGAGGACCGTCATGTAACCTACAATGCAAAACATTAAAAGTGTTTATGATGGATTCATGCATGGTACTTAAGCAACAGAACTCGGCTGGTAATCTAAAGGTTTTCCTGATCACTACCATGACAGATATTTAACTTTGTGAACATTATGAAATCGACCCAGCAGCATTCGTTCGTTGGACCATTAAATAACGATCCTGCCGAACGAATCAAATGTTTTGTCAGTTATAAAGCTATATCAAACCATCACACAATGTCTCCACCCATTGTTAATTCAAGTGGCTCTTAAAATATGCCTAAACAGTGTATGCTTCTCATGTATAAATTTACATGTATGTATAGTATGTATGTTAAACCTTACAATAAAGTTTTATATCGTCAAAAGAGATTCCTAAAGATTGCACGCAAATAAGATGTTGGTTTAGTTAACAACTAAACCTTTTCACTATTCATAACCAGTCAATTCCTTTTAAATGTAAACCCTTAAATTGTAAACACATTTTATTGACCTTTTTACATGATGTTTACCTTTGTTTTTATAGATCGCTTACCAGGGCCACCGCTAAACGTCAGGGTAGAGAAAATCGACTCGCATTCGGTTATTGTTAGATGGGATCCTCCTCATAAGAATCCACACACCGTTGAGATGTACAGGTAAGGCTTGAAGAGACATAGCATAAATATATCTAATAGTCTTTTGCATCTAGAACACTTTGAAATGTTAAATATAGACCATTTATTGCTTAGCTCTTTAACAGTAAAGATTTTAATGATTACCTTGTGGTGTTGCCAGGGTGTTCTGGAGACAGTATGGAGTCAGGATCCCTCCGCTGAAGAACGACAGCCGAGTGACGTCACTGAAGATCACCGGTCTGAAGGAGGGAGTGACGTACGAATGCGTGGTGAAGGCCGGCAACACGCGGGGCACCAGCGTCCTCACGGATCCGGTCAAGTTCGTCATGGACGACAAGTACACCGTTATCCTGCCTGCCACATCCAGTAAGCGTCTCATCACTTAATTTTTTATAATTATTTCTATATCCAAGATATACAAAAATGAATTAAATGGCATGAAGTACTACGGAAAGTTTCTTTATAGCTAGAATTGTTGGGTAAAACATCTAGAAACGAGAGTTTTCATTCTCAGCCCAAAACTACGTTTATCAGTATTTTTTCTTTGGGTGAGTGGTGATGTAGTGGTTAGCGCGCTGGACTTTGGGGCCATGGCAGCGATGTCAAATCTATACGATCTGCTAGGAGGTTTTTATCGGTACCATTCACCTGTACCGTAGCGGCTCACTCCTGACTTTGTCTAATAGCAATTCGATCCACACACAGGACAATATTTCATGTGAAAGAGGAAAGAAAAAGCTAAAAGAGGCTTCCAACCTTTAAAAGAAAAAGTCTTATTGATGATAACTTGTTTAACACAGATATAACTCATTTCTTATACGATTTCAACTATACATTACCCACGAGAAAGCATTTTAACAAATGTTTGTTTTAATATACCAAGGAGTTTGTTAGTAGCAATAACATAATTTGAAGACTTGATTTCTAAGTTTTCACTTTAACACATCTTTAGAAACCGTTTGTAATAAAGGTTCCTATAAACTCGTCTAGTGTTTGATCATGGTAATATTATTTCACGATATAAACTAAACAACGTACAGTCTTAACAATATAATATTGCATCATAGATAACATGTTTAGCAAAACATTTCATATTTAAAATGAGGGGGAAACATTAGCTATTGATCCATGCACTACAACCATGTCCATGTGTTGACAACTACCTAACCCTCCTTTCGCCCCCAGCTGACCACGGCCAAGGCCTAATGATCGTGGGCGTGGTGCTCGCCCTCGCCGTGGTCGGAGCCATGGTCATGGCCGCCGTCTGGCTGGTCCGGACCAAGGCGCTCCTGGGCCGCAAGTCCTCAGGGGGCGTCGCCTTCGAGAACCCGAGCTACCTCAGGGAGGTCAACATGGACCACATACAGGTAAAGTACATACATCCAAATACTTACCCATTACAATTATGGCCAACTAATTGAACTTTACTTTTTTTCTACAACTTGTAAATAAATTAAATCATTTTCTAACTAAAATTGTAATTTCATCAGTTAATGAATATCGTATTTTTTCTAAATAGTTGTAATATTTTGAAGAGCGTATAACCCTCCATATTATACGCTAGATCATGCCGTTCACTATCAAAAATATACTATCAATAACCGTTTCAACTTTTATTTTGGTGTAGATTAAGGCAGGCGGCGTTTCTGTCTGTTTTTCTGAGAGGCTTGTTAGTGACACCTTAGGACGTACCATGTTAATTTTTAAAGAATATTTTGGATCATCCTTCCTTATTTTTACTCTCAGACATGAAGAAAAAAAAATCTCATGTTCTAAGTATAATGTTGTTGATAGAACATGTTACAACATGTTTTCTAAATTCTTGTTGACGTTGACGTTTTGTAAAGCTGTTTAATTGGAGAAAGTTGATTGAAAATGGTTAGCTAATTGAATGTGAGTGGACAATATGTGTTTAAACAAATGGTGTAAATACCTCAGTCACCAATTCCTAGAAGAGATCTAGTGCTACCTAGGTCTCGATGCTTATTTGCACCATCATCAGGCAGGTGTTTAATATGTGTAGTCCTTCTATTCAGTGAATGTCGTCAAGAGATTTTAAGTATCGCAGTAACACATAAAATTACCCAGACACTGACACATGATTGATACGAACAAATACGAACAGAACCGCTGACACTAACCAACTAGTTAAAATCGATCATCGACCATGAAGAATGGCATCCAGCCCACAACTGGCCATTTCCGGGGATTTTCGATGGTGGCGCAAATCAAAACCTAAGTCGCACTAGACCTCTTCTAGGAACTGGTGACTGAGGTATTTTCACCTTTTGTTTGTCATTTTCAGTTCCGGGGTGATCCCAAGATCTTTATGATGTCGAAAATATGTTTATTGTCCTCATATGCATGGTCCCGTTGCAGATCGGTCACTCGGAGGTGGCGCCGGTCTCCAACGGGTCGGGGCCGCTCGCGGGATGGAAGCACGAGCCTCTCCACGTACCCGCCCAGACGGAGGTTCCGCCCACGCTGTACGAGGAGCTCAAGCTGGGCCAGGACGGCGCGGGCTTCAAGAGACTCAAGCCTTAGTGGACACTCACCAGTGATGTACCTGTGTGATACCGAACACTCGATGTGAGGCCAACTCGATGCGGACTTGTGATATTCCATATCCAACGCGTCCCGTGTGATACCTGGTGCCCCATATCCAATAGATGCCATAGGGTCGGTAGTTGCTTACAGAGACTGTCGGAGAGGTTGTAATTCTTATTTTTATAAGGATTATTAGTTTTGAAACTTTTCGTTAAATGAAATTTCAGCCAGATAAAACTACTTAATTACAAGGATAACGCAAAAGACTGTTTTAATTAGTTTTAAAACAAGTTAAAAATAAATTCAATTAGTGTTTTAGCGAGTTGAATAACACACGTCATAAGATCTTTCCGTCATTACACGTTCATGAAACTTTGTTTACTTGAAAATCGATGTAGCTCAAACAAAACGATATCGAGGTAATTTAAATTTTATTTTTTAGAGAAACCTTAGTAAGTTATGTCTAGAGTAATTTGATCGTGAAAAAGAACGGAAACCTGTTATTTTGGTTTTGTAAAAAGAAGATAGCTTTAAGTTAGTTAAAGTGTAAAAAAATAAAGTGACTCTGAGTGGCAAGAAAAGTGAAATGTTGCGTTGGATGTTTTGGAACTATTCAGAAAACGTGTGCCTTGACGAATTAAGATAAGAAGTGTTGTTTGTTATTAAATTTTAAACCCTTGATTTGGTGTAAAGGCAACGTTTCATATGTACATATTTTTACAGCAGGAATTATAATATACTTAGACACGGCATTTTATGATTTTAGCGAATTTCCCTATAGGGAATACGCTATTACGGTAGTAGCCATGGTAAGACCTAAGCCCAGGACCACTTTACTTTTTCATTTTGAGGTCCCCAGAAGCCAAAAACACCATTCGCTCATTTTCATATATATGTATATATATATATATATATATATATATATATATATATATATATATATATATATATATATATATATCTATATATCTATATATCTATATATCTATCTATATATCTATATATCTATGTGTCCGTGGTACTGATAACTTTTGAAGGGGACCTCCGATTTTGATGAAATTTGGCATGGAGGTGTAAGACCAAGTCTATTTTCATGAGTTCGCGAACCAGCATTTTCGGGTTATGGGAACGGGGTTTTATGGGGTTTCAAAGGGGTCAAAAATGGGTTTTTTGCATTTTTGGACCTTAATTTTTAAAATTCATCAATTTTAACTGAAACCATTTAAAAGAGCTTAAAAAAACAAACAATTTGGTATTTTGAATTTTTATCATAGCATAATTGGTTACGGGGCAAATCCAAAAATGTGTTTTTCATGTTATTTTTATGGGAAATCAAGAAAACCCTATATCTTGCTTATTTATTGACATAACTTAATAAAATTTGGTGTGTACATTATCTATATAAGGTTTAACTTATACTTGCTTACAAAACCCATATGGCGGCAAACCTACATACTCACCCCCATGGGGTTTATGGGGAAAATAAAAAATTGCCAGAGTTTGATACAATTTTGTGTTGACATTCACCAATTATTGATTAACTTAGATTTTCTAACAACAGCCAATGGCAGAAAACCTACATACTCGATCCTATGGTGTTTTTATGGGGAAAGTAAATAATCTGAAATTCCATTGGAAATTCGCTGAGTACGCAGGTCTGCTGCGACGGGGGTATTTAAATTAAATTTTACATGATTTGATCATGCCAGAGTTTTGCTTTAACGTCACTCAATACTTATGAATTCATTATTTGTTTTTAATAAAATGTAATGTCTTAATTCATGTAAATTATGTTTATAATATAAAATTAATTTCTAACGACTTATTAGTTAACTTTTATAATAGTTTTGAAGATGAGTTACTGTTACATTTGTGACTTTAATTTCATCTGTTATCTACACAGCAGTGATCCCAAAGTTAGATCTATATTTTCTATTGCCACGACACCAGTGTTTAACCTTAAAGACCAATAGTTGTATGGATGTTTGAGCGGTTTTCCTGTGCTTACAGCACTAAGGTGTCTAGTCTATGTTAGCGATTGTAGTCGTTGTGGTTGTTAATATTATGTTGACTTGTACAGCATGGTTTGTCCTAGACTTTTGCACCTTTGTTTTGTACGAGTAATATTTGTACTAGAAGACTAAGTTTGTTTTATTTATGTAAGGAGAAAATAATTTTTTACAATGTTAGGTAAGTCTGCACATTTGTAATGAGTTAGACATGTACAAAATAGACGGATTATCAAAAGATGTATATTTATTTGGCCCTCATCTTACAATTTAATTGCAATTACAATAAATAACTAGATAAACTTTTGTAATATTTATAAAGTTGAAGCCTATTACATCGTATTACATAAGTAGATCGGAAGCTATTTTTTAAATAAATAGTATGGAAAACTGATTATTTTCGAGATGAAAAAGGCTTGGAAAAGAAGGCATTTACTCATTAATAACTCTTTTTAATTGCTATTTTTTGCACATCCCTAAATGTATACCATTCCAGCAATTCACATAGAATATTCTATCCCCAACGTACGTTCAAGTACAAATCCATTAAAGTATGTATACATTAGTAAAGAGTGGGCCATTTGTATGACTAATGAAGATAATACAACCCCAATGATAAACTTCTAGCCGAATATAAACTAGAAAATATGTTATCAGTTGTGATATTTGACACTATACACACAAGATCAAGATGTGATTAAAGTTGATAAAACAGGGATAAAACTACTTAGGCATAAACAAGCTTAAGCAGATTTTTTTGTATGCGATTAAGAACTGAAAAAGGGCATGTTCAGTATAGTGCATCCTCCACACCGTTCAAAGACGGTGACCAGGTTCCAATTTCCATTAATAGAGCTGTGGAATTGATCCTACACACTGGGCCAAGCGTGCCTGGCTTACACTGTCACCACTACCCGAGCGTCTGCTCATTCCCACCCCTTTATGTGGCCGGTTTTGATCGGTCTTCATTTGTGTTCGTCAAACTTCAAGCTACTTTTAATATTAGATCATTTGAAACAACCGTCACTCCTTTTCTGCCGCGTTATGGACAAAAAAAAATCCACTACTGTCTTTCCATTGATATTGTACTTAAGCAAATTTTATGTTTCCAGGTGAGAGAGCCGTGAGAGCAATTCTTTCTTCTTCAAAAGGTTATTAAGACAAAGAAAACTTTATGTCTGTAATATTCATTGTTTCCGCAGTACCTTCATTTGGGTGAGCTAACCTACCCATGCTATGGAGGTACAGGCGGACGTTCAATGGACCGTTAATAACTGTGGGAGAGGCAGAAGTTCACCTCTCCGCATGGAACATGGAACGTTGGAACTTTCCTAAAACCCGATTCTTTGTGAAGCTCCACTTCCACCATCCGCTTACCCCCTTTTCCCGGGCGTACCTTCATTGCGCAGTCAGTTTACGGTCAGTTTTGCCGGTCCCTCTGCGGTGCACCGACGCCGCAAAGCCCGCCGGGCCGTTTGCCCCGAAACCAAAGCCCATTTCGACCCACTACAGAGACAACACAGACTGCGATAAATGGCTGCAATGGGTATTGAGCCTCAGTTTTTTAGACGTCAATGAATTCGAAGAAGCCTTCGTTGAGGATCATATGAGTAAAACATTCGGGAAGCATTTCAATGCTTCCCAACCAAACATTTTTTTAAACACGTTAAAATTTCTACCTATGTAACATTTAACACGTTGTAATACCTTATTACAGTGGCGGATCTAGAACATTAGTAAGGGGGGGGGGCTAACCGGGGGGTCTGCGCCACCCCCTCCCCCCGATCTGCGGGCCAGACAGGCGGGGGGTCCTCCCCGAGAAGTTTTTGAAATTTAAGCGTTAAAAATAGCAGTTTCATGTCATTTCTTCACCCATCGCTTTGGAAAACAATACTAAATCGCCAATCAATTTTTATTACAAACAACAGTTTGGCCAATGTACCAACTTTCATTGCTCTTATTATCATTAATATTTAATGAGAATTTCTTTTGCATCGTGAAGTACAATGCATACACTATAACCTTAAAAAATTTGGTTCGTTTTTATAGGCTTGTCACTGTTGCTATCTAAATTTTCATTATCTTTATTTCGTATTACAATGGTACACTCTCGTGTTAACACTTTTAACTTTAATATACAGTTTACTAAGTATGGATTAGCCACTAGATCACGTATAGGCCTGGCGCACATGTTATGTAAATCACATGTAGTGAACCTATAGAAAAAGAGTGGTTTACAATATTTCTGCTCTGTCTAGTGATCCGGAGGAGTTATAGTTTCACTACCATGGTTTCAGGTCTTTTTGATCCATTATAAAGTGTTTACAGTTACAATTACATTAATCCTTCAATAGTGAACTTATCTTAGCATTAAAATTAAATAGAGACACAGACTCGAACACGGACACGGTACATTTCAATAAACAAAAACTGGCCATTATGGTATAATAAAATCACGTGCGTCGGCACCAAGTGATGAGACTCGGCCTTCCAGACTGTTTTAATGTAGGACTATCGTTGCGGATGCTGCACTCTGGTTTATTTATTGTCGGATCAGATGTTCTAATTCTTTTGTTAACAGATGATTTCATTATTGTTACTATTTCTTAAGTTTTTAATTCAATTGCAACTCTAAAAAGTGCTTAGTTGTATTATACATTTACTTTACTTTTATTTAACTAAATATTCATAATTACCAATACAAAGTACAATAAAAATATTATCGTTTTTATTATAGTACCATCCGGCAATTAAGTAACTGACTACAATGCAAAACCACGTGTTAACTTGGACACTTGGTTTGTACTTTGACGGTTGAGTCAGCTTCTTCATTATTTCTTTTTTTAGTTTTGTACTTCATAAGACCATTGTTAAACATTAACGTAAATAACTTAACCATTGGTAAACATTATAACGAAATAACTTAATTTTACTTACTAAGCTAACTGCTTTTTATGTTATTCGAAGTGCGGCCTTAAAAACACATCTATTGAAAGAAGACTATTTACTGAACATCATGTGAAAATTACACGTTTCTAAGTTTTACTGTTTTTGAGTTGGGCTTGCTTAAAGTCAGCCATGTCACCGATGATCGTGGCGAACACATCTCCGCTGAAGGCTGTGACGCTGGGTTAGTTAGGCCTATAGCTTAAAAAATTCTAGTCGGTCTTAGCTTAAAAAAGTCGTCGGTAAGTCGTCGGTAATTGGTATCGTAGCTTAAAAAAGTCTAGTAGGTCTTATGTATCACTACCGTGTGATTTGTTTTGAGTTAGTGAAAGTATTTCTGACCTATATGTCAATAACAAACATAACCTAATCGTCGCAGCGCATTGTAAACTTGGCTGAGTACTTGTAGCAGGCCCGGTGTCAGGCCGCGGGCGGAAATGCGTTCACCGCGATCATCGGTGGCATTTCTAAATTTAAGGATGTAGAACCGAAAAACCGTAAGACTTAAAAAAGTGAAATTTTACACAATGCTCAGTAAATAGTCTTCTTTCAATTTATGTGGTCTTTAATAGGCTACTGCAGATCAAAATAACATAAAAAATTAGCTGGCTTATGTATAACAATAGACAAAGTACCCGAAAGAAGATTTTCCTGACATGGAAACCTGTAAATATAGGCCTTATCATTTTTATCCCAGAACTGCTTTATTTGAAAAGTTTGAAGAAAATCATTGGAGCCTTTAATTCTCGATATCTGTGTGTACATACATATAGACATAATACAAATATATCTCATCAATAATAGGCCTATTAGAGTATAATAATATACTTTTTTTGTTAGTAGGGATCGAGTGCCGATATATATAATTATTTCATAAGTAGCCTATTTTTGCAAAAATTTATGATTGCTATTTGAATTAGTAATTATTTTAACGAATTTTACCTCTAAATTTAAATGATTACGAAGCAATAATACCTTATTTTATTACACGTATAATTATAACATTTATGCAGAAATGTTATAATAAAAAGTGTAATAATGTATTAGTGCCCAAAGTGTTAAGTGTGAAATGTATGTCGCATACAGTAATTATAAAATAAAGATTGTAAGATAATTATAATTTTGCTTAAATAATAGATCCATGAATTGCAACTACGTAATTGTAATAGTGAAATGAAACAGTTTTTAACTCTAAATATGCAGATATGTAAATATTGTCATTCTACTTATTTAACATGGGAAAGGGACTACAATTTTCGTTTTTGACCGTGTGCGCAATGATGCCACCCCCAAGCGTTGCCCCGAGTGACCACTGTGCGCAATGATGCCCCAAATTTTGACAGTTTTCTGACTGCTCTGCGCAATGATGCTATCCCCCTTTTTCCCATCGGCCCTGTCAAATGACAATAGATTTAATATTAATTTTTTTTTAATAAAAGAGGTTGGCTGACTTCTTTTTGCCTTACTTTGCCCCGTCCACATAGACTATTGATTTGTGCGTGGAACGTATTAGACAAAGTAAGGGGGTGAGCCGCTACAGTACAAGATGAAAGGTACTGATAAAAGTCACTGGCAGAACGCGGATTCGAACCCACGACATCGCTGCCATGGTCCCGAAGTCCGGCTAACCACTACGCCACCGACTCACCCGTAAGACCCGTTTAATTACCCTGACTTTAAAGAAACGGATTTAGTTCTATTTTACCTTATATTAGAGTTTAATGATTGCAGTAAGCATAGAAGTTGTTGTGTAACTACTGGCAAAACCTTTCATTGATTTTAATTATATGCCTATCGTAGTTTCTTGCTATAAGTGTTGAAAAGTTATAAGGTCTAAACTAGATCAGTATCTACGCTTTAATATTTATAAATTTTTTTTAAAGTTAATGTACAGAAAAAAGGAATTTTAACTCAATGCAAAACTAAGATAAACCCTTAATTTTCATAATACGTTAAATATTTATTTAAAATAAATACAGACTGAATTACAACTAAATATTTAGCGTTACCTACATGGGCTAGAAGCAACGATGGTCCATTTGATAGATTAGGGAGCTTTGGTTCAACTATAACCAACTCGAAGCCCTTAAAACGAGGGTCTCTTATTTAATTTCAACACATTTATTCAATATATATTGTGATTATACATTTTTTAATATAATTTACAAATTTACCATGAAAATTTATAAATAATGTTTTACATTTGAATAAGGATTAGGTGTTTACTTGATTAGAAGTTTTTCTTATAAACCTGATGGAAAAAGTTTACACCAAAAATCAACCGTGATCTTGTAAATCTTCTCATTTGCCTTCAGCTCAAAGAGATCAAAGCTCTTGTCGTAATTGGAAGGCCAAGGGCTAACAAGCCGCTCTACAAAGTCTCGCCCTCTGGAGCTTGGCATACATCAATCGTACTTGAGACTTTTAACGTCTTCTTCTATATGAAAATTGAAAATAATTATTATAAAGGCATTTCATTGGCCTTGGAATAAGGTTTGTCGGTTTCACCATGAGGAGATCACTAACGAATTAAAGACCACTTCTGTGTACCACATAAATAGAAAGAATAGTCATACATTAGTACAAGAATTATCTTGTATGTAAATTAAACTGGAATGTTTTTGTTACAAAAAAAAATATTTAAGAACCGTATTAAATCTGGTAATATTAAAATCTTCGGATCTTTAATTTTTCTTAATTTGTTTGTAATGAGATAAACAAAGCTTACTATAAACTGTTGATACATAAAGTATTCAATGTTTTAAATAGTTAATATTATAGTTTTTAATGAGCAAGGGTGTATTTGGACTACTTCGTAGACAAATATTTTAAACTGTAGAGTATACATTTAAATGTGTTGTTAAATTGTTCCTTTGGAGCAAGGAATTACAGCACCTTTAGATCCAGCCTACGAGAATATTTCGTGTTGTCCCCCCCTTAAAACTACTTCTCAATATGCAATAAAAATGATAAAAATATTAACTCATAAATACAACTTTGATAGTAGTGCAACTATAAATGCAAAGTTGAATAAACTACATCTTTATGAGTACAAGTGAATAAAATTGGTGAAGAGACGATAACATAAATTTGAAACTTATTGGTCACAATAGATGATAAATCACAAAAAAATATAATAAAATACAATGTGAATTGTAATTTAACAGCTGATTACTTTCAGATGAATTTCAAAAGCCAGATAGTAAACAAAAATAGATCTCTGTCACTACATAATCAACATTCACGTACTATAGGTGAGTTTCACTCATACAGAATCATAAAATGCGCAATTTGCGCACAGGCCACCTCGTATAATATAAAACTAAATGGTGCAATAATAATGGTAATGTGTACCACCAATAGCTGTAACTCCCTTTAGAGGAATAACTGTGCTCAATCGTTAGTTCATGCCATCTAAAGGCACAATGACGCAAACGCAACGATCTTGTGATGCAGCCTGACTGCTCTGAGGTATGAACATTTTCGAAGGCCTGGCATTTGCAATTAAAGAAATCAAAAGGTAAGAATAAAATACTACCGTATTTTTTCACGAAAGATCTGAATTGCTCAATAATTAGTAAACGTCTATGGTCTGGAAAATGAACATGTAGCTCTTTTTTGATTGAAACTCTTGAATACTATCTGAAAAAAGCCGTGTATAATGATTTTTATGCACTAACTAATTGTTAAAACTAATGCATAACAAACAATAATAATATTTTAATCAACAATACTGAACCGAAGTCCAATCAATACACGTTTTTATAACAACTAAAAAGGTTAAAAATACGTATTATTTTAAGGTGTCTTTAATATTTTTTAAGGGTTATTATAATTAAGTGCTATTTATTTTCTGCTGGTTGAATTTCACTGAAATAAAGTAATATTCTACACTATTCAAAATAACATAAGTTAAATTTATAGAAGATGGAGTTACATTTATAGAATATGTAAAGGCATAGAATATGTATTTGGATCAACCAAACTCATGATTTCTTTCCTATTCAATATATACATTATTTGGTCTACGGTACATCAAAATTCCAGGAAAATGTGTTTGAAATGTAAAATAATTTCACAGTTTTTTCATAACGAACAAAATCTGAGCTTTAAGAAACAAAGTAAAAATAACTGTACAGGTTTGTCAAAATGGCGTAAATATTTTTTCATTTCATCAATTACATCTGGCTTAAAATGATCAAAGCTCTCACTGAAAATGGACGGTCAAAGCTAACAAGCTGTCCCATAATGTCTAGCCCTTGGGAGCTTTGCATGCATCGGACGTACTTGAGACTGCTCTGGTAATCAGTCTCTGATGTATTATAAATTGAAAATTATACCATACTTATTTTAGATCAATAAAAAAAAAAAAAAACTTCTGAGCACAGATAATTTAAGGAATAAAATATTTGGATTTGGAGAGCTGGAGTCACCATTTTGAAATCACAGATTTTCCTATCCAACTGCCATATACTGAACTGCTCAAATTGTAAAAGAAAATTCCATTAATAGGCTACATACCTCCAATGCATACAAAAAACCTTTTACGAGAATAAATAAATATTACGACACACAAATGAATGGTGTAAAGTTTACGGAAAAAACAAAATAGTTTATAAACTTAATAATATTTTCGTAAATTAAAAGTAGAGAGTTCATATTTTTAAGATTAGGCTTTAAGATTAAGATCTTTTAAAGATATTTTCAAGATTAAGTAATAATTACATAATCTAATTAAATGAGAAGCCGTTCATTTAACTGGCTACAGCGTACTTCCTTGGTTTTATTTCATTAAACTCCAAACTTCAGGGACCTTATATTTCAGTTCTGAATAAACCAATTACTTAGTTTAAACTAAATTTTATAAATGTAATTATTGTACTCCCGTTGAATAGAGAGCTTACACTGCTAACACAGGATGTACCTCCCAGATGTAACAAATCCTCTTACCTCTGTCACTTAACTTAAAGCTAAAGCTAGTCCACACTCAGAAACTTTGAACAAAATTTTTACAGAAATGAAAATAGGCCTAAATTAAATTATATACTATGAAACCTAACCACAGAAATTATGGGAATCTATTTAAATTAAAGAGGTCCAATAATAAACTAAGAACTTATATTAACTTATATTGTATGAACTTATATTAACTTATTAATTTATTTATGTCGGATTGCATAATAGATTTAATGAATTTTTTAGATGTGTTTACGTGTGTTACCAATTAATGTATATTCCTTATTGCACTTAGTACTTTAAATACCTAGTGTATTTAATGTATTAAAAAGAGAGTAATGGGATATCATATAAATATTTACTTAATAAATAAATGTTAAATTCATTTAATTGATTAAATTTTCTGTTAAAAGCTCTCAAATATGTAGCTATTATAAAATGCAACAATATTTTTTATATTAAAAATCATTTTTAGTTATAAATAACAGCATGGTTTTTTAATGTCTGTAAAATTATGAATGCCACTTCGAAGTGAAAAGCTTTCAGAAGTAAAACACTATAGGACTACCAAATTTCAGTTGATTTTAATATCAACTGACTTGCAAAATCCATGCTTTTTAAAGGATATAAATTTGTATTGATAAGAAAATTTGTATACATAATTTTTTAGTTATTAAAATAGCTGTGAACTACAATGGTTACTTATAAAATGTTTTAAAATCCAGTTTTTAATTCATACAATGGATATCTTAAATCAAAATTTGGCCTTCTTGGAGTAGCTCAAGCTTAAATCGATATTACAATTTTACTGAGATAAGAATTAAACTATAATTAATTTGTATGCAATTTCTTTAAAACGGATATTTTCAACAGGAATATAAATACTAATGCTCAAGTGAGTTAATATAGTTGGATAAAATTTTAAAAGAAAACTAAGGCGTATAATTGATAAAATATTTAATTTACCTTTATTTGATTTGTCCAGTTAGAATCATATTATTTTAAATTTAATGATATTTATGTTCTGTATGCATGTTGTAAAATTAAACGTTGAACTTACACTATCGTTTGACAAAACTATCAATTTACGTAATCAAAATAACTCTAGATTTGAACAGTTTTTAAGCAAATAAATATTCTAATTAAGAATGTTTTATATATGTTTGTATAGTTATTCCGAGACACAAATATAATGAATTACTCAAATTTAACTTTAGACTTGACTTTGAAGGCTACAGTGATTTTTCTATCTTGCCTTTAGCTCACAAGGATCAAAGCTCTCGAAGTAGTTGGACTTCCAAAGGCTAATAAGTTGCCCTACTGGGTCCCACATTATGAGCAAAGCATGTATGAGGTACGTGTATTTGAAGCCCAAGGATCTTGTCTACGGTATGTACAGATTCAATGCGTCAGTTTAAAGGGATAGTATTGTTTACGAGATATTACTTATGCTTAATAGTTTGGTTATTATTTGTAATACAATTTTTATTGATTGGGTGTTGAAAAAGTGGCAAAATGTCCTAAAAATACAATAACTTACTTTTAAAAACGTTTAATTAAAATTCAAATCACCTTGTATGTGGTGCAGTTAATGGGGGCCTTGTATAGAAACAGGAGGATCGCCAAATAGAGTTTTATTTTTATTCATATTTAGTCCCTGAGCTTGTGACCTCCATTCATTAGACAACACAATCATTATAACTATATTGTAGGTATTTAATCTTATCTTTTTACATTACCATATGTGATGGCATCTTTTTACACCATTCCACTCTACTGTAATTTAAATGAACGGTGTTTTGGCTTCTAGGGACTTCAAAACAAAAAATTATCATGGTCCCGGGCTTAGGTCTTACCGTGACTACTCCCGTAATAACGCATTCCCTATAGGTAAATTCGCTAAACAAATATTGAAAATTATAAGATAAGCAAATATTACACGAAAAACTCTGAACAAAACCAATCTACAGCAGAACACCAATATTCCTTGCAGTTTATTCAATAACCGTTTTTCTTGGAGAGATATATTTATTTAAATATTACATTTCTATTCAAGAAACCACAAACACTTTGTTTGTGATTGCTACTTTCTATAATTCTTAAGGTTCATGTTTGGTATAAAATGAATCGATATATCCTCACAAACATTAAAATTGGTGTGAACAATAGGTTGACAATTAAAAGCAAAAACAATAATGATGGAAGAGTTGACGCTTTAATTTTGTAAAATGTAAGATATAAAATTTATTCAGTAAAATAAATGTAATGGATCTCTAAATGTAATTTAAATATTACTTGCCGCTTGAGTTCTTGTTTAGGATTTTATTGAGGAATTGATTTCTTTGTAATCATGAAATTGTAAGCCAAGTACTAATTTAATAAACCACTAAACATTCAGACGTATTAACGTGTATGTTATTCAAACATCACCAGTTTATCTTACATTCACCCCTACTTAGTTGGTCAATAGAGTACTCCAATCTAAGTTTATAATGAAGAGTGTAACCCGCTTATAAAGGAGTAAAATCTCTGCCTACCTCACATCCGCTTATCTCCGTCACTGGACTCGACACTGATCCTTTCACTTAGGGTCTTAGGAACGCTTGTGTTAAAATGTACTAACAACTTATCTAAGCTAGTGTTACACTGTTGTATTGTCACTGGACTCGACACTGATCCTTTCACTTAGGGTCTTAGGAACGCTTATGTTGAAATGTACTAACAACTTATCTAAGCTAGTGTTACACTGTTGTATTGTCACTGGACTCGACACTGATCCTTTCACTTAGGGTCTTAGGAACGCTTATGTTAAAATGTACTAACAACTTATCTAAGCTAGTGTTACACTGTTGTATTGTCACTGGACTCGACACTGATCCTTTCACTTAGGGTCTTAGGAACGCTTATGTTGAAATGTACTAACAACTTATCTAAGCTAGTGTTACACTGTTGTATTGTCACTGGACTCGACACTGATCCTTTCACTTAGGGTCTTAGGAACGCTTATGTTAAAATGTACTAACAACTTATCTAAGCTAGTGTTACACTGTTGTATTGTCACTGGACTCGACACTGATCCTTTCACTTAGGGTCTTAGGAACGCTTATGTTAAAATGTACTAACAACTTATCTAAGCTAGTGTTACACTGTTGTATTGTCACTGGACTCGACACTGATCCTTTCACTTAGGGTCTTAGGAACGCTTATGTTAAAATGTACTAACAACTTATCTAAGCTAGTGTTACACTGTTGTATTGTCACTGGACTCGACACTGATCCTTTCACTTAGGGTCTTAGGAACGCTTATGTTAAAATGTACTAACAACTTATCTAAGCTAGTGTTACACTGTTGTATTGTCACTGGACTCGACACTGATCCTTTCACTTAGGGTCTTAGGAACGCTTATGTTAAAATTTACTAACAACTTATCTAAGCTAGTGTTACACTGTTGTATTGTCACTGGACTCGACACTGATCCTTTCACTTAGGGTCTTAGGAACGCTTATGTTAAAATGTACTAACAACTTATCTAAGCTAGTGTTACACTGTTGTACTGTCACTGGACTCGACACTGATCCTTTCACTTAGGGTCTTAGGAACGCTTATGTTAAAATGTACTAACAACTTATCTAAGCTAGTGTTACACTATTGTATTGTTATAGTGAAAACGGTCGACTTGGTAATGGCATCATAGTAAACTTAGTCCCAAATATACGATGGTTTTGGAGTCCCAACCAACATAACAATCTAGGTAGCATAATTGTGAAAGATTTTAGTTTTGGTACATTTGTTGCCTTGTATGGTTAGTACTAAAACATCCAAAGTCCAATGAAGTGGCTGATAGTGGTACCACCAACCGTTAATCTGCTAAACACGTCCTTTTTTGCAAGTGTACTATCAGTTAAGTATCTATATTTTTCTATTCTTAGTTCCTCTTCTCTCCACAAGACCATTCATTTACATTACATTTAAAACATTAAAAATTTTGTCATCTACAATATTATTTTTTTACCTGAGTTCTTTTTTATTGCTAGTATTATCTCTTTGTCATGCTTGCATCTTTTATTTTTGCGTCTGTTTAGACGTCTTTAGAATTTGTTTTCTTTGTTCACATAAAACTCTTGGATCATTTCTATTTAGTAAATGTGACATTTCTTGATTATGATAAACAATTAGAACTATAACGACTCTTTCCCCAGGCACAGGCTTCTGCCCATTTGGGAAAACTATTTCTTGTCTATTTTTTTATTTGCATTTTTTGTGTATTTTTTCTTGAAATAAACTTTTATTCATTTATTCATTCATTATTCATTCATTCATTCCCCTAAGTTTGATAAAAAAAATTACTGAAGTTCCTTTTATAAATTTTCCATTTATGTAATTTTTATTTCCTCGTTCTCTAATGCTAGTATTCTTTTGCCACACGTTACATAAAATTTATATAGTATTAACATTATTTTCATTACTTGCATTTTGGAATATTATCCTGAATTTAAGGTATTAAGGTTTTAACCTTAACCAACTTTAATGTAGCTTATTTAGCCTTCATAATAGACGCCTAAAGGCCAAGAGCTATATCGTCTTCAACAAACAGTATCAATTATGTAATGTTGACTTTGCCGGTATCTAATTCAGTAGGGTCCATGTAATTAATTGAAGATAACATTGTATGCGTTGCAACCCAACGTGGTGTCTTAAATTAGTGCAATGCCTATTAGATACTAGTAATTACAATCAGTACAAGTCAACTCAAGTTAAAAATATGTTATTTAAATTCTGTGAAATGTTCATGTAGGTTTATATTTAGAATTATAATTCTTTGATTGTAAAATAAGTAAACGCTATGGTTTTTATCTGAATCTGTTTTAAGGGCATTGATGTTTTCTAACATAGATATAGGCATTTTCCAATTTATAATTATGGGCATATGTTAAATAATTCACAAACTTAAACACATTTCAATTTTTTAAGTTATTGATTATACATCAATGATTAAACAGATAAAAAACCAAATGCATCACTCATGAATAGTTTTGTAAATCTAAGAATTATTAATTTACTCAGATGAATTTCAACTTAGCGAAATACATCTTTGGAATATTTCTATTGCCTCTTTCTTAAAGTACTGTTAAAATACTCATAGTGAAAGTATGAAATGTTATGATGTATATATAAGATTTCTAGAAAAGATACATTAACACAAAATTTTAACTAAATATTTTATATCGTATACTTTCCACAACGATAAGTATAGAAATGCAAACAACAGGGTATGCAGCAATGCTGGGAAGGTATGTGGCAAAGGTATGTAATAACCACCCTGGCCCTGCGTTCCTGACTGTAAGCATTAACTAGACGTGGTCTTTATATCAAAGATTATTACACATCCATTGCTGAATCAGGTTGGCTTAAAACCAACATGTTTAAAATATATTTTGATCTAAATAGTTTTTAATGGACCGTATTGTAAAACATTCAAAACTGAACCCTAGGATCTTCAATAATAATAAATTAGAAAATAACAACATTGTTATTAAATATGGGTATTACTGAATATAAGCAGTTGAATCTGGATTAATCTGGGATGATTACATCACTTCCAAACTCAAGAAGATTCAGAATGTTGATGAGTAGTCAGTCACTGTCTAGCTCCTTAGTTTCTTAGGGATTACGTCGCCTTACAACAGAAATTTTATTTCGAGACTTCTGTCTAACTTTTCTCTCGTATTTATATTCATATGGTATTCTTAATCTGTTATTTGAGTGGTAAATTTAGGTTTTCCTTTCATTCCTTTTTAATTTTATTTCCCTTTTTAAAAAATCTGCTATAATTTGCATTCTTTATTGAAGATCCGATTTTGATCAATTGCCCATTACAGTAAATTGTTCAGTTTAAATGTAGTAGAAGGTTGAGATTGCTTTATTGGCTACTAAAAAACCTCACTTGAATTAGTTTAAATGCACGTTTACATGCGAATCTCTTGTAATATTGTATACTAAATTCAATATATAAGGAAAGCTATGAAAATGAATTAGCAATGAACTATTAAAACTTATTATTCATTCAATGGTCGCTATCCTTAATTGACATATGATAATATACGTGTAGTAATGTAATCTTTGTGTCTAGTAATAATAAGACAACAATATGGTTGGTGACGTTTGCAATACTAATTGGCATCTTCTCATATCGCTGCGCACATCTATCCCGACTGTCATTGCAAATTTTGCATAAGCTTTAGTGAATGATTAATCCTACTACTTTATCTGTGATGTATAGTAAAAGAGCAAAACGATTCATGAAATTGCGTCTATTATTTAATGTTATTCAAAGCAAATACAAAAATTTTAATAACTCAATGTTTACTAATTTTACATTACTGAGTTTACTTTACTGCTTTTTTTGGTCAGATTAAAAAAAAATAATGTTGCTTTGAGAGAAAGTAATAATTGAACGAAAATGAGGTAGGCCTTCATTACATGTACATTATTTAAACAATATGAATCCCAAATCCCTTTATCAAAATTTATTTCACAAAGATAATCGGTTCGAAAAGTATATTTTTGCAGCAATTTTAAATTTATAAACACTGTACTTAAGAATCCAGTCACTTACTTTTAAGGTTTGTTTGAATATTTTACATAGAACATTAAGGTTCTATCTATTCCGCTTGTTTATCTTATTCGTGATTTATCATAATATCATAGTAAATAGGCCTACATCATAATATCATCGTATTTATCGTAAATTATCATAATATATTTTTATCCCAATAATTCCAAATACAGCTTTGTAATATAACATTTTAATACTTAACGTGAATATTTCTAATTATATTTAAAGTTAATCAATATTTGGAGGGTCGACCAAAACAAAGACTAGAAACCCATGGATTATTTCAATTTTATAAAATGCATGTCAACACCGCGAAGTAATTTATCTAAAACAGAGAGGTAAATATCAACTCGTCTGACACTTCTAATAGTCAGGTTGTATAAAACAAACGTCTAGTTCCTATATGTGAGGGTTTTATTTGTATTTAGAAAATATTTATGTTACATCGGTTAAAAATTAAAAATAATTTGTTCTTATGGATATTTTACTTGAGGTAAAAGCTGACTTTCTCAAACACTTGGACAGTTCGTCTGAGACTTCCACTAAACCGATTGTACAAACACACAGTTTGTACTAAATAAAAGCTAAACTCTTTTTTATTAGCAGTTTTTCTTTGCCTGAACGTTATCTTACTTTCTTAAATTAAAAGTATCGACATTTCCAAACCTTTGCGATGAATTCATTACTACACGCTTTCAATCAGCTGATTGTAAACACACTAGGTACTGTACAGTAGAACTAGTGGCTTGTAGTGGCAAGGCCCCTAACAATCAAAATGGTGATGTTGTCTCCAAAAATACGTTTCAAATTACTACCTCCTTGCAGTATTACTGTATTTTTCTCAAGCTGTTGTGTGAATTTACACGTTTGGGTTTTCTAATAAATTATTTCTTAATCTTGACGAAACTTTTTGGCGGTATCAAATCAGTAATTTACCAATAAATTTCCCCTGTATTAAAATACGTCTATTTTGTAAAAAAAGAAAAATTATTGCACTGTTTACTATCGAACGCGGTAAAAATAGTTTTAACCTTAAACATGTTCATGATGAGTTTGTAACTCATGCAAATAAAATAATTCAATACAACATAAGTCCATTAATACTGTACACTCCTTCAACCTGGACCCCTGTGCCCCCAATTCCCTCACACTCGCCATAACCCCATGCTTCCCCGTGCCCCGTTCACCCACTCCTGACCCGTGTTTCCTGTACCCTCTATGCCCCCCCACCCCTTGCCCCCTCATGCCCCTGTGCCCCCCATTGTGCCGAGCTCACATGCCCGCCGTTTTTCACCGTGGCCCCCCGCCCCAACGCCCCCCCCCCCATGCCCAACCACCTTCCGTGACACCGACTTCTCTAGTACCCCTCGTGTCCCCATTCCCATGCCCCATACCCCTGTGCCCCCATTCCCCACCATTCCTCCCCATGCCCACTATATCCCCATGCCCCCCTAACCCCAGTGCCCCTGACAATCCTCGTGCCCCCATGCCCCTGCACCCACGGTACTCCCATGCCCACATGCCTATTTTGGTCCCCCCACATGCCCACATGCCTTCCCCATGGTCCCCATGCCCTCTATGTTCCCCAAGCCTACCCCGTGCTCCAATGCCCATCTGCCCCCCGTTCCTCTTGCCACCGAAGCCCCTAGTACCCATTGACCCTTCCCACCCCCGCGCAACCACGTGCCCCCGGGCCCTCTATGCAATCTACCCCTTTTGCCATCGACGCCCCTAGTGCTCCTTGTGTCCCTGCACCCCCGTACCCTCCATGCTCCCGTTCTATCATGCTCGCCGTTCCTCCCTATGCTCCTATGTTCCCCATGCTCCCACAGTGCTCCTCATGCCCCCCTTTCGCCAGTGCCACCAACACCCTTCGGGCCCCCATATCACCGAACCCCCTGTGCTCCCCACGGTCCCATGCTGTCATTATTACCGTCCCTCCCCGTTCCTCCGTGCCCTCCTGTGCCCTCCTGTGCCCCCAGCCGTGCCCCCTATTTCCCCTATGTCTCCCCGTGCCCCCCTGCACCCTTGCCTCATTGCTACCGACGTCCCTCTTACTTTGATTTTTGTCTATTTTTCTTTTCGTCAATGAAGTAGAACACTGATTGATATTGTTAGTTTTCGCACACTATCATTTACATGAAAAGGTCCCCGTCTTAACAGGCTTTTATTAAACAGGCTTGGCATTGTTAACAGGCTTTAACAGGCTTTTATTGTTTCCCTACGACCTACGTAAAGAAAGAGGCAGAGAATGGATAAAACCAAAACAAAATATTCCTTATACGGAGGATATCCAATGTTAGTAGTTTACATAAAATGATTAAGTCGAAACAAACAAACACTCAACAAAACGATTCTACTCTTCACTTAAAACTATAGCCAATATATAAAGCAGTAACGTAATAACTAAACGACATTGAGTAAAGACAGCTATTACAGGACTGCGGAGAACATGAACAAAAGAAGGGCTGTTTCATTCTTTTGATGTTGGAAAATGCCGCTTTTGAGTCAGGCCGGTGACGTAATCAATCTGATGTCCATAAGAATAACATGTACCAGCTGATCAGGCTAGTGACGTTTTGTCTATTACAATACAGCAGATTTCCCCAGTCCTGCAGCTATTATATCAACCATCCCATATCCAAGCCAATTATAACTTTGGTAAATTCAGCATAAAAATCATTATACTCCTGTTTCCTTAATTTCATAGACGGGGTTACGAAAATGAAATCTCCTGTTGATCCGTAATCCGTTCATGACTATTAGTGTTCTCCTTTTTTATAGTACATTGCCAATTAAAAAAGTTATAACCATATGGTTATCTTAACTCAAAATACCTGCTCAATAACAGCTGAGTTAATGATAAAAAATATTCACTGAAACATCTGCTTAATCACACGTGTAGATCTAAAAGTCCTCTTCCCATTAGATTAACATTGGAACTTCAAGGTCCAATGGGGCGAAGCCGAGGTAACTTTTGATAATTCTGGTATTTTTCATTGCGTCCTTGACCCTCAAGCTTTAAAATGAGCAATCATACGTTACCCTACCTTTCTTCTAACTCGATATATTTCGTGGGGACCAATTCGCTTACGGAATTATATATACTAGAGATCGCCTCCTGATCGAAATTCGATCAAAATTTCAGTTGATCTGGACCCAAGAAGCTTAAAAACATTTTAGAACTAAAACATCTGTTCTTCCTAATTTTCTAGCAGTTGTTCTTACAGCAGCTGTCTAATGATTAATTCATTTCTCTTTTCTCCATAAGATTAACATTAGAACTTTGAAAGCCTGTTGGGCGTAGCCCTGGAGTCCGATGTGAATTAGAATGTGATTCTGCTCATCTACAGGACTATACCTTTCTAACGGTATGCTCGGATTTCTTCTACGATGTACACGAGCTGAGAAAAAAGGAGGAAATGAAACATGCTTGTGTATTAATATATAGATAGATAACAGTAAGTTTACTTATTGCCGTAAAATTATATATACTGTCTTTCAGCGGTTTCCGAAATTGTGAGGCTGAGAAAATCATAGTTGGCCATCACTTGGCATTCAGGCGTTTTAAATAGTAAAACACGAATATTTTATTGTTTTTTTTTTTAAATTCGTTAGAGTAAAGGGGTTTCTCCTTTTTTACTCTTTGTATTCATAGCAAAAATTGAGATTATTTGTTGCTATAAAATATTAGTTAATTTTACTAATTTTTGAATCCATTTTCGTCTAAAAATGTGTTACAAGAAAAATAATTGAAAGGAAATAGCAGTTTAAAAAGTATATACAAGTTTCACACCATCTGCCTAGTGCTCAATTAAAACGAATGGACCTATATCAGTCAAGTAACGAGGGCAACAACTAGTTTCAAGTCCATGTTTTACTGAGTTAAAATCAATAATTAACATTATGGAGACTTTAAAATAGTATAAAACTTCCATTTTTCATCATATCCAGGTTTAAATATCATATTAAATAAATCTAAACAGACATCAAGCTTTTAGAAAAAAAACACATATTCATAACAAAATTATCGGCACCGACATGAAATGTCTACAAGCATTTTATTTGACCAGTTTTTGTGAGAGAAAAACTTATTCATCGAGAAACTCTTATCTACCTCCTACAAATCTTCAACTTCCACTTACGAGCAATATTGACCGTTTACAATAAGAATATATCGAGAGTGTTATGAAATACAAGCACCAATTTTGATGCCTATTGATCTTATAAGTATTTTTGTATAAATATACTATATTTAACTCTTAGAAAGTGCAAACTGTATGTAATAACATTGATTATTTGTTTTTATAATGTTGTACCCCTCTTCATACGTTTTTTATTGAAGATAATACACCTCCGAAGTAATTTTAGTGTGCTTTTATGAGCTAGATTTTCGAAGAAATAAGCGTCCATGTATTTATTAGAATGTTATTTCCTTTTTTTCATAACGTAAAATGAATAGTTCTCTATCAGATAATGAATATGAATGCCCTCTTATAACAAAAAGTTTTTGTTAATAATGAAGAAAAGTAAATACAGTTGAAAGGTATTCAACCGAATTCTGACTTTATTTTGGAGTTTATATTTTAAGAAAAACAATGATTCGACATTTAGTTATGTATGCTTCTCCCGTCTGGGGTTCAGCAGTGTCTCACACTAAGTTAAACAAAATTCAAGTCTTACAAAATACAATTTTAAGAATTGCAGTAGACGCTCCTTGGTTTGTTCGAAACAACCATATCCACGATGAGCTTAGAGTTGAATCTGTATACAACTTTATTTTGAAATCCAGTCAAAAATTTATTGAAACCTTGGACTTTGTGCCTGGTGCTGTGACGTTTCGAATTGGTCAACAAACAAATAACAGGACATTAAAAGTGAGATTGTCACAAGATTTTCTAGCTAGAGTAGACTGAAAACATACCACTTCTTGTTATTTTCTTTTCTTGTTATCGGTTTACCTTCTTTTGGGTTCTGTCGAGTTTATTTTTATTTATACTGGTACTATACTAAGTTCCAGGGTGTACCTGAATAGGCCGAGCCCACTAATGTAAATATGTTTTTGTTGAATTTTTACGTGTGTCCAAACTTTTGTGTATAATGTTCATTCGTTGATCCAGAATAAATATACTGTAAAAAAAGGAAAATTTATGTTTTAAATTTCTTACCTTAAATCTAAGTTAACTAGCTTTTTTCCTCCATGTTACATTAGTAGGGCAATTCTTTCAATATGCTGGACCCCAGAGGCAGAGGCTTCGCTTATTCTCGAAGGTTTTCGACAGACCCTACGTCGCGCCCGTCTAACTACCACATTTTGGAGCCAGTCTTGAGCATGTGGCCGCGCATGCGCTTTCTAACTCTGTTTAAAAATAATCAACTACTATTATTTTGGTAACTATATTATTCAGTAGTTCAGTTAGTAGCAGCAATAGAAAACCACATATTTATTAAGAAGCATTTGATTCATATATTGACAGTTGAGTCCGATATTTTAGCAACTATCTTGTATTTCGATTGTTAACTCTATAAGACTGATGTTAAAATTGTTGGATATTAATTTAACGTCATAACGAAAAAACATCATAACATAGAGACCTATATTTATTTCTCTAGAAATAAGGTATATGAAAAGTTTAAAAATAAATCGTTAGAGCTGTTTTTGAGAGACATGTGCACACATACTAGTGTATACTAAAATATACCTTACTAGATTATATAGAATTAACGGTCCAAAATATCAAATTTAAAATGATGCAAGCATCACCAAATCCTTAGGTTACCAATAAGCAACTTACTAAACAACCGTAAATTATTATATCATAGTTCGTCTTATCCCAAGAATCATAAAGTAACAGTTAACACTAAATATTTCATCAACCGACCTTACAACTTTTTGTTATATTGACCAATGGAAAATTACTATCCTAACAAAATATTGATTAATTGAGTAACGTTAAGGAATTGAATAATTAATTAATTGAAAAGTGCATTACTTCATATTTAGTAAGTAAAGTTGCACTACTTTACTTACTAATTTTTAATAAATAATAATAAAAGTTTTAACTTTATAATTTTTTTAACGGAAATTTTGCATTAAAGTTCAAATATATTTTAAAATATCCTTTACTCTAAGGCGAGTAAGGTGTATTTTGTGTGTATACAAACGGATCTCGAAAACGCTTCGAACTATTTTCTTTGCAAATAACTTAGTTCTGGGATATGCTAAAAATTATTTTTGGATATGTCTTTATTTTAAGAGAAAGCTTTTACTGTTGTAAACTTGGATTGAAATTATTAAAAATTTAATATTGGTCTTATGGAGGTTAAAATCAAAAGAAAATACTTGATGAACCAACCAAATTACGAGTTACGTGCTACAATGTAAACATGCGCTTTTTCCAATTGTAGCCAGTCACTGAATCCCTAATGATACAATATGAAAAATACCCCCGTCGCAGCAGACCTTTAAGTATATTTTCTATTTCCCCATAAAATCCATGGGGATGAGAGTATGTAGGTTTGCCGCCATATGGGTTTTGTTTGTAAATATAAGTTAAACCCTACCTAGTGATTGTACATACCAAATTTTATAAGGCTATGGTGTTCTTTTTATTTACCCCATAAACCCTAGGGGTGAGTACGTAGGTTTGCCGCCATATGGGTTTTCTAAGCAAATATAAGTTAAATGCTTCATAATGAATGTACCAACCAAATTTTATCAAGGTATGTCAATAAATAAGCAAGATAGAAGGTGTTGTTGATTTCCCATAAGAATAACATGGAAAACACACTTTTTGGATTTTCTCCATAACCATTTAAGCTAAGTAAAAAATTCAAAATACTAGATTGTTTGTTTTTTTAAGCTCTTTTAAGTGGTTTAAGTTAAAATTGTTGAATTTTCTAAATAAAAGTGAAAAAAGCTAAAACCCATTTTTAACCTTTTTGAAACCCCATAAAACCCCGTTCCCATGGTCCGATCATTCTTGTTCGCGAACTCAACCTAGTAGAAAATGGCTTACACCCCTGTACCAAATTTCATCAAAATCGGAGGTTCCATTCAAAAGTTATCGTGTTCACGGACACACACACACACACACACGCACACACACACACACACACACACATATATATATATATATATATATATATATATATATATATATATATATATATATATATATATATATATATATATATATCAATTTGAACGAACGGTGGTTTTGGCTTCTAGGGACCTCAAATGAAATAAACGGTATCAGTTAACTGACACATACTTTCTCCCAACAATATAAAAAAAGATGTTAAAAGCTTCAAACATAAATGTCTTGATGACTCAGTCGGATAGCTACCAGCTGAGCAGCGTGAGTTTGACCCTACGCGCGTCTGTGACTTTTAACAACGTACTGCGTTTAGCGCTAAACGAATAATTGAATTTTCTCCGCAACCACTTGACATAGAGCAAAAATTTTAAGTACTGGATTTTTTAGTTTTTTTGAGCTTGATTTATTGGTGATAAGTAAAATTTATTTTAAAATAACAGCTATTTTGAAAATCCAAAAAATTGATTTTTGAAACACTTATTACGCCATAACTTTAGAACGAGCATTTTCTCGGAGATGCGGGTGGTGTCATTTTATTCACCATTTCAAGCTTAATAAACCACAAAATTTTAATCAAAATCGTTAGAGCCGTTTTTGAGAAATTTGGATTTTTCACGATTTTTGAGGGTTTTTGGGGGTAAAATACCCTTAAAAATCAAAAATTCAAAAAAATGAAAAAACGCCTGGAATTATCGTGCGTTTGGACCTACATACAAAATTTCACCAAAATCGGACCATTAGGGCATCCTCTAGCTCTGTTTACATCCTGACACACACACACACACACATACACACACACAGACATCACTCGAAAACCACTTTTTTGGACTCAGAGGGCACCAAAACGGATAAATTTACCAGCAACTTAAATTTCAAAATTTTGACGAAACCAATACTTTCTCAATATATACATTTATAGGGGGAAAGGGGGCTCCAAAATGGATATATACATCATCAAACTAATGCGAAGTGTTTTACGAAAACAATACTTTCTCCATATACTATGGTATAGGGGGAGAAAGTAAAAGTATCATGGTCCCGGGCTTAGGTCTTACCGTGACTACTACCGTAATAGCGTATTCCCTATAGGGAAATTCGCTAAAAAGTATGTAAAATAGTTCTTTATATTGGTGATTATGATAATTTAGTTAGTTCAAAGTAAAGGAAAAGGATAGAACAACTAAGACTTTTTAGAATATCAATTGGATTAAAAAATTAAATAATCAGCAACAATTATGAAATCAGATTTAATCGTAGAAGTGAAATACTGGTGTTACAGTTATAACAATCTCATACCAGAGTGCAGCACACCATGCAAATGGAATATCTGTGAAGACGGATGAGCCAAGCAAACGAACATAAAACAGTTCTGAAAGAAAACAGCCTTTTTAGCTTGGAATTTTAGCGTATGCAGTCTGTAACTGTTATTACCATTACTACAAATAATTATTTCAATTTACCAATTAAATGCTCGGCCACCAGCTTCTGCCTAGGACGTAAAATGTTTATATTTTATGGTATAACAAATTACTTTGTTAAGAATGGTTACTTTCCGTATACATATGAAAATGATCCAAAGAAAGAGAAAATGGAGTTTGTGACATATTGAAACTGATATTTTTATCTGCGTATAGACTGTATTGAAACAGATTTCCACAATACGTCCCTAGTCATTGTTATTATCTGTCTCGTTATAATTATTTCCTTTACGCAGAAACCAGATAAATGCCGATATTCTCTCTTGAGTATATGTTTTAGAAAATGGGTATGAATTATTGTGTTCCGTTGACTAAAATTTGGTTACTTTTTAAAAGAGTTAAAGCAGTTTCTAATACTAAAATTGCAAAAGTTTATTAGTAGTTTGTAATAATTATCAAATGTTTAGGTCATGTTCTGGATTTGAACATTCTTCAGTAATGATAATACTAATTATAAAAATACTACAACCTGTTTATATCTGCTCTTAAACTTGAATAATTAAAACTCATTTTGTGAATTTTCTAATTATTTGATTTGTTTGTTTGTTTTAATTTGGATAAATATGTGAACATTTTTGTTAAGCTCTAAACGTCGTCCTTAAGATAAATACATAATACATTTCAATTTTTTTTTATAAAAATATTTTTTTAATAGGCTAGTAATGTACTATGTAGTAATGTAGTAATGTAGTAATGTAATAGGCTAGAAAGAATTACAAAGTAAACCAACCCCTAAAAAAAAAAAAAAAAAAAAAAAAAAAAAAAAAAAAAAAAAAAAAAAAACGAAAACAACGAAGTTGTATTTTTTTACTTAAGTAATTATAGTACTTATTGCTGTAGAATAAAGAACTTGAACAGGCATGTCAACTAATCTTACTCTATTAGGGTTAAATTTCCAAATTGCTATAAAAATTTGTTACGAATTAAGTTATTGCTTTGTTATTAAAATTTAATTTGTGCTAAATCTATACTTCTTGCGAAGTAGATATAAATCCTTTAAATTATCAACAACTAACATAATATTTCTTTTTTGGTAACTTACAATTTTGTCACAATTTCTGATTGAATCATTGCTAGCAATATCTGTATTTTCTTCATGTACTTTGTAAGGGAATACATAAATTCATTGGCGGTAATGACGTTTTGTTACAATGGGACTTTATACATGTTATATTATGTTTTATAATACAAGAATGCATTTAAGTGCACAGGAAACTACAGAGGATATTACCGAACGTATTGTGGACGTTTGGATTTCTGATGGTCCCTATATGATAGCAAGAATTGGGTATACCTCGTAAAATGCCTTATAACACCGAAAAATAAAAATTAAACCTTATTTAGACCTATCTAAGACGTTATTTGGTCGATTTGTTTAATGCTTCAGGTGATCCAAATCCTACACTTAAATTTCACACCACTGCCAACAAATCTGCTGGTTTTAAAGTAGTTTTAGTAAACATGGCAAACAACTTGGATTCACTTAACATTGACGGATAATAAATCAAAGCAACGACACTAAGTTTGCAATTATTTATTCATAAATAAAATGTTGGTTACTGATCGTATACCAAAGACAGTTTACTTATTATAAATTACTGAATTTGCTATAATCAAACAAAATATTTACTAAATAAGTTATCGTGTTCAAGGACACACACACACACACACACACACACACACACACACACACACACACACACACACACACACACACACACACACACACACACACACACACACACACACACACACACACACACACACACATACTTGTTTGCCCATATTTGTGGGGCCTTGTGCTTACACACCTACTTGTGGGGCCATGTGTGTGCATTTGACAATACTGTGGGGCCATTTGAAATTGTGGGGCCCTACAAAAAAACTAACCTAAATTAACCTAAATCAACCTAACATAAACTAACCTACCTTAACCTAACCTAATCTATCCTAACCTAACCTAACCTAACCTAATCGACCCTAAAAAGTGGAATTTTAGCTCAAAACAAAAAATCAAAATTTTGTGGGGCCGTGTGTAAGGCCCCACAATTCGCGAAGGCCCCACAATCCGGTGAAATTCACACACAAGGCCCCACAACTTATGGGGACATTGTACACACACACACACACACACACACACACACACACACACACACACACACACACACACACACACACACACACACACACACACACACACACACACACACACACACACACACACACACACTCACTCACCTCACTCACTCACTCACACACACACACACACACAAATATATATACATATCAATTTAAACGAACGGTGTTTTTTTTTTTTCTAGGGACCTCAAAACGAAAAAGTATCATTGTCCCGAACTTTGGTCTTACCGTGACTACTACCGTAATAGCGTATTCTCTATAGGGGAATTCGCTAAGAGTATCAACATATGCTGAAATACAAAAAAAAGTGAATGCAATAATACGGAAATGCCACCTAATGAGCAGTTTCTTATTTTTATAATTTTTTTTTAATTTAATATATTAATTTTTTTATTATTAGACAAGAGAACATAAACGTACGTTTAAGTTTCAATATAATATCGTTTTAGTACAATATTTGCTTGTGTCTATTATAATTAATAAATAAATCTGTGACTAAACTGTTACTATAAATAAAGCTGCTTAAATTACTGATATGATGTAACAAAACGTGGGGATTGAAACGTGGAGGAAACTTCTTTATGTAGGCCAGATACTTTTAATCATATGATAAACCATTTATATCTCTTTAATATAATGTTGAATAAACTTGATTTATCATGTTAAATATTAAATCTCAAATCTTTTTTAGGATAATTAATTTTAAAATAAGTTGAATTCTGTTACATTATTTGACGTAAGGTCTTTTTTAATTTACTGTAAAATATTACTCATTTACCAAGTTTTTTTTTATTATTTTATTATACTCTACTGCACTCTAAATACGTTATGTACATTACTTATTTTGGTTTTACAAATAAATTCTAGATTTAACATTTAAACAAAAATAACAAAATAAAAATTGTATTTTAATTAATTTAAACATGGTAAAACAATATAATTATTTGAAATATCATTATTATATTTTACATTAGTTATCAGGAAGCATTATTATTATTATTATTATTATTAAGTTTAATATGATGAATAAAATTCGTCATTCTTCGGTCCAGTAGTCTGCCCAATGGGCTGTAGGGCAGCTTGTTACCTTCCCTTCCGTTCAATTGCTTCAAGTGCTTTCTCCACTTTAGAAATCCTACCTAGCATTGGATCCATCTCAAGAAATTGCAGGGTATGTTATAAAATATTTTATAATGAGCTTATTTAGAATAAGACCAACTTTAAAACAAGTATAGATAAACAGAGACGTACCTAAACCTTAAATTTAAAATTGCTTACAAAATTTTTAAATCATTAATTGTGTGCTTTGTTCTTAAAGTTTAATTCGTGAAAACTTCTTCTAGCTATGATCTATATTTTTTCCTAGCTGTAAGTTATGAGCTTTTAATTTAGAAATGCGATAGTTTAAAGTTAAGATAAATATTAACTATGCTATTTACAAACATGCAATATAACCCTTAATTTAAAACGAAATTGATAATTATTAGTAGTGTGTTTTGGTTACTTCTGGACCGGAAGTCGTGCCATCTGCCCGAGCAGCTGCTCGAGCAGATGGCGTCAGATGCTGGGGTGCAGATGGCGAGAGCATATGCCCTGAATTTGAAGTAGAATTGGGCATGAATTAAGAGTTAATTTAAAACTGAAATTTAACAGTTATAACTGGGGCTTGGAAAGTATGTCAAGGTCATCCAGAGTAAGTTTTAAAAAAGCCTATCCAACTACCACCAGAAATAGTTGAAAGTTGAACTAGTTGGTGATAGTGGGATAGGTTGAAGTAACTTTTGAATTTTATTTGTGAACATACAATTAATGTGCAACAGCAGAGTTTAAACAAGTTGAACTTTTGTGATGAACTACAGAGTTGTAAATGCAAACACCAACGACGATGAGAAGGTAAACGCAGAGTCCCCAGATGATGTATTTGAAAAGCTTGAACAAATGTAACATTTCGAATTGGTTTTCCCGTTCCATTTCCAATCGTTTAATTTCCAATTTCAATTTATCCTCTTCCATTCTAGTTATGAAGGGAACTTCATTCATCATATCCATCATGATTGTGTTAGTGTTTGAAATTTTAAAACAAGTGATGTTGATAGTTCAGAAGTCGAAGACGGAATGAGAAGTGAAAGGGAGAAATGTTAGTTAAATAAAGAAGTGGTGGGGGAAGGATGAATTACAAAGAAGTGGTGGGGGAAAGACGTTGCTCTTCATTATTACCATCAGTAGTGTCAGATGGTGCAGGAGTTAGATTTAGTAAACTGTCTTCGTCCAAACTTTCAACCTTATCACAAATAGGACAATCGTATGTTATTTCCAAATTCATTTTGATGGTTGTAAAATTATCTACAAGTTCTTGTAAAATATTAAAAATGTCTTGTAACTCTTCTTTAGAGTTTATTTCAAAACTAGAATTCATTCGGGCCAATGGAGAGTTGTTCATTATTGGAGAGTCGGTGATGGAATGAGGATCGGCGCATAGGGAGGGGGCTTATATAATGGTGACCTTGAGCAGGCGTCTAGGGAGGGGGGCTGTCTAGGGAGGAGGCTTTTATATGGGGAACCTTGAGCTTATGATTGAATAAAATGTTTAGTTCTTCTTCTTCGTCTTTTAATTCAATTATTTGAACCGAAGTAGTTGTTTCATCCTCTTCACTTGATGAAGAAAACAATTCACCAGGATTTAAATATTGAACTACAATTCTGAACCATCTTATAGGATATTCGTCAATGATAGAAAGTAAGTTTTGAAACAATTCTTCCATCTCCTCCCTGTCAGTTATTATATGTTCAAACTTGATAAATTTGTTTTCCATGTTGTTAGTTAGAGTGTTGGAAGTGGAATGATTTAATATTATATAAAAATTAGAACTAGTGGTGGGGGAAATCTCAAGGTCATCCAAATGAAGTTTTAAAAAAGAGTGTAAAACTGAAATTACACATTTGATGGTTCTACAGGATCGGAATACAATCTGACCTGTATTTACATCTTTTTATCATATGTGTACAAAAATCATCTTGATGAGAATTGGTGCGTTGACAATGAGCAAGATCGAGAGGGTGAAATTTGAAACATCTTTGAGGACAACATGTATGAAAATATCTTGATTTGTAAAGTTTCAAAGTTCGCAATTCCGGTGGCGGTAGTTGTTTTGTTTTGCATTTGCAGTAACAAGATCCGAAGAATTCGCATTTAGTACAAGCTAACCCATCCACCATCATTGGCCCTAAATCTGTACATTGTTGTTCACAACAGTAACGAGGTTTGTACTTGTATTTTTGCTCTTCCATGTTGACGCTGCGGAGTCTAGTGAAAGAATAAGAGTGTATAGTGTTAAATAGCGAGTTTTATGTACTGTGAAAAGTGGTGGGGGTAATTTCAAGGTCATCCAAATGGAGTTTTAAAAAATTATACCTTACAAGTGTAAGGATTATTAAAATTTAGGAAGTTTGTTTCTCTTTGTTTTCTTCAGACTTTTTATCTTTCTCAGCTTTAGCCATAGCAACTAGTTCTTCTATTGATAGTGGATGTACTTCAGGAAATTTTAAAATTAATTTAGCTTGGTATCCTTCTTTAGCTAATACATCTATATCTTTAGTCATTTGTTCAACAGTGTTGTAATCTTTTCCATAGATTTTTCCATCAAGTTGAATCATCATTCTGTACAACATTTTCTTAAATAGGTCTTGTCGTGGTGAGAGCTAAGAAGCGAATGATTATTTATACAAGTATCACATCCTTTTTATTAACTCACATTGATCACGTGATTCTTTAGTTGTAGCTTTGTCTGTCAAAAGTTATTCAACATTGGTAATACTTTTGGAACTTGATGTTATGTTGACCAGTTGGCGATGAAGAAGTTGTAGGTTGTGTAGAAATAAATATTTCATCATCGCAATATTTTGTTTTAGTGAACATCCTTGTATTAGTAGCACTAACATCAACAGTTAAGTGATAACCACCGGTAAGTAAAACTCGCATTTCGTTGGTTAAATCTTCGAGTTGTTCAAAAGTTGTTATGGTGTTAGTATCGTAAGATGCACACTTGACCTTTAGGGACATGTTGCAGTTTTATATTCAGGGATTAAGAGCGAGATGTGTACGGTATGAAAGGTAGCAGTAGACTGATGAATTTTGCAAGTACATTTCCCCTTTTATAATTATACAGAATTGGGTCAAGGTCATCCCGTGGAATTTTTTAAAAAAAGCAACATATTGTAATGTACAAAGACATTACAATATGTTGCTTTTTTTATTTTTATTTTTTTTTGTTTTATATCATATTTATTGAAAAAACAAATACAAAGAAATATTTACAATGTTATGTACAAATTAATCAGTAGTAGGTGTTACATGAATTGTAAGTTCAGTAGAGTTGTTTCCACTGGGTCCATGTGATACCAAATAGAGTGCGCCGGGTTGAATTATACGAAGATCTTCATTTTGAAGTAGTTGTACGAAGCGCTTTGGTAAGAAGATCTGAAATTTTGCTTCATCACCAATTGTATAAGGTGCCTCGCTCAAAGTGCAATTTATAGCATCACCTACTGAAGTTTCCATTTTCTTAATAGTATGAATGATGTAGTGTTTTTCTTCTTTTAGTTCAGAACATTTCTTCGTAGGTAGAATTGATGATTTAGAATGAGCGTTGAACTGATCAACTAAACTTTGAAGTAAGTTCTGTGATGCCATATTGATGTTGTTGTTAATCTTCTTGTTAATAAGAATGTCCGTCGGAGATGTTGTCTCTTCGGAGGTTTGAGTAATACTCATGCTGTGTCATGGTAGCGCTCTCACTTTTATAATCGACACTACCCCCACCAGTTTGTTGAAGGAAATTATTCAAGCGGTAGGCATTCTTTAAAGCGCACTGTGACCTTCGATGTTTAAAACTTTTTGATGAAATACAAAGTTCGTTGAAGTAGCATTGGAAATCTTTATCAATAATTGCATTAATCACTTCGTTGCTTGTAAATGATTGTATCCAATTTGCTTTTTCCAATCCCCTTGTGTAGATAATTTTAAACTCTTTGCAATAATGATTCATAATGTGCGGCATCATGTTATAATTAATGAAACCTTCATCCCATCTTAAGTTATGAAAATGTTTGTTCAACCATTTGTTTGTAACTTTCGCTTTAGTTGTTAGTCTATTAAATGGTACTGGAGGTTTAAACAAATAATGATAAACTACTGATGTGTTCATGTCCAAGATTACTAATTCTTTAATAATAAAATTACCATCATTTCCTCGAAAAGCTTGAAATTCAATTATACCTCTTTTAACTTCCATTATATGTGGCGCATTAGAAAACGAAACCCGTTTATTCATGATGAAGTCTTACTAACAACTGACTTAAAAATTGAATGAGCCGATGTTTATAACAGACAAGATTGTTCTTCTTCTTTCACTTCTTGTGCCACTTCATCAATATTAAAATTGGTGTGATAGTTGTTTAATTGTCTCCACATTTCAACTTCTTGAGGTATTCTATTAAAGATTGAAGTATCCACGGGACCGTATAAAATTGGAACAAAAGGTTTTTTGTCCAATGTATCAATTAGATAGTCTTTAATTATTGCACTTGAAAATATTAGTTGTTTCAAATATCTGGTGACGGGACCGGTAGTACAACTTAAAGTGTAAAATTCTTCTTTAGTGAAATATAATTTAACATTATGTGTGGTTAAATCTCTGAAGCGAACAATTTGTCCTCCACGATGTTTTACTATATCAACTTCA
>CM061533.1:186308508-186408739 GCA_030545055.2 Neoaliturus tenellus | reverse complement strand
CCGAAGCTGGGTCGCCTGCTATGGACGACTTTTTTCAAAATGGCGGATGTAGTTTTATAAGTTTTTCTTGAATATATTTTAAGCCATTAAAGACAACCGAACTATTTAGACTAGTAATATAAAAAAATGAAATTTTCCATATTTTTATGCTATAAATGTATTAGTTGTTATATTCAATAAGGGTGATATTGCTCCTTAAAACTACTTTTAATTGTTAGATTTTAGGCGGATTTCATTTGTTGGAAACCCCATATTATGGTTGATACCGGAGATTAGATATAAGCCTCTAACCGCGTTAACTTTTTACTACTACAGGGTCCCTAGATAACAAAAACACCATTCATAAAAATTTGTATATATATAATATATATGCACATGTACAAAAATGTACGCGAATTCCGTGAACACCTTCATGTACAGTTTGATAAAAATCGGACGTTTCGTTAAAAGGTTGAGCGGCTTCATGGAATTTACATATATGTTTATAGATTTATCAAGATAAGTATATACCAGTTGTCCCAGACCAAGTGTGCAACCCTTTTAAAATTTAAATAACTAATTTTTATCAAAAACCAATTGTCCCATTACAAGCAAACCGATACACTCTATTGATTGATAGTAAGGTCAATGTAAAGAGTTTACCTATCGAGACCGGAAGTCACTAATTTTAAATACAAAACCCCATTTTTTATGACATATTTGAACTCTACAATTAATTTAAGACTATTATACAATTTAATTTGTAAAGATAATCCTAATGGTTACGGATCCTAACGGTTATACTTGATTATACTATAAATTGAATCAGTCACTCTTGAAGTGATTAATTTTTTTACATAAGATACACAGTAATAATTTTTTTGGTATAAAAGAGTTTTATTAAATACGAAACTTAGGTACATTAAATTTTATTATTATTTTCTATTCTTAGCGAAAATAAATTATTTACTTTCCTATATTTTTTATAGTAATATGTGTGTAGAATGATAAATCTTAACTTAAATAAATAAATCATCAAACTCAATATTCCTGGCGTATTCTCAATATGTTTAAATGAGTAATAACGGATGCAACATTGAATTTATAGAGGAGAACTCAAATATCAAGTTGGAAAATGCCACACCGTATGAAATGTATACCGCAGCTGGCATTCATATATTATTCAATCATTCGTCCTCTTCTGCATTTATTATAAGGTCTATTTTCAATATAAATCACTATTTTCTGGCTCCAGTGGTCGTATTTGTTTCCTTTCCATGGTTCACATCGGAAAAATGTTACGGATACGTATACAATAACCACAACTGTTTTAATATTACTTTGTATTTATTCATCATTTATATAATTTAACATTACTAAATAAATATCCTGCAGTAGTTAAGACTTTGTATTTCACGTTTTATTTGTCTCATTGAATATATTGAAAACTGATTAAATATGATAATATCAATGGAGAGAACTCGGCAAACTAGAAAAAAACTACAAAATATATTCAATAACTTTCAAATAGTCATACAACAACCTCCGATCTGGGGTAAAGCGTGAGTGCAAAGGTGTGGTCTGTGATCTGCCGCGATAACAAACCCAGCCTCGTCCAGACTCATCCCTAAAAACATAGTTTCAAGGCTGTTAAAAATATATTTATATAAAGGGAGTCAATTAATTTTAAATAATTATATAAATTACAATAAACTTTAGAATTAATTGAATGAAGAAAATCTTTTGCAAATTCATATTCTTATTTTAGTAGGCTACTTTTAATTAAAAACTGATGAGATGAGATTTCGTCTATACTATAACCATATTTTTTCAGTTAGTTGTAAAATAATAGATTGACCATTTTGGTGAAGGTGATATTTTTGAAAATAAGGGCATTGTTGTCTACTTCTGCAGTATCTTAGCCTCGGATTTATTAAGTGTTCCTGCCAATGTAGATGACAAACTAAAGCAGGAATGAAAGTAAAAATATTATTAAAAGTGCATCATATATTGTAAGTGCAGTGATATTGTTGTAAGTATGGATATCGGTAATTGGTGTTAAACATAATTTTATATTATAAAACAAACTCGTAAAAAATTATTAGGTGAAATAAACTTTAATAAAAATGTGGGTACTTTTCTTTATGATTAATTTAGTTTTATATTTTATTTTTAGGTGTGATGGATTTTATTACTACAAGTGATATTTAATTAATATATGATTTCTTGTATTGTAAAATAACCAAAAACGTTTGCTGAAATATAAGATAAAATAAAATATAACATAATAAACTACTGTTCTCTCTTTTTATAACACCGTTTCTTTACCTATTAAAATTTAGAAACTTATTGGTGATAAAGTAATGAAGCAGTGTTTATTGCGAGAGATAAAAATGTTGTGACAACATTTTTTATCAAACCAAAGTATTTATAGTTATGATTTTAACAAATCAAGTTATAACTCTTCTCCCGAAACTGGCCAACAGGTAGTCTCTTAAGTGTAAAATGAAGTACGCGAGATTAAATATTACTTATTTGACAGAAACTATATTACTCAACAATCAGTAATAATTTAATTGTTTCCCATGGAAACGAGTTTACTTTTGGATGATTCCTAAAAACACAAGCGACACTTTAAATTTGCTCTCGTTCACAACAGTTTTGCAGTACGGTATAGTACTATCAATCCAACGAAAATCGAAGAGTAGATGCCCTTTCCTCCTATAAGGCAGTCTAGTAGAGGAAACAGCCACAGGACCCAACCTCTTGGGCTGTGTTGCTAACACTGGAGTATAGAATCGGTGTTTAAGATTGGGGCTACTGAATCTGCTGGGTTTATATGAACCTCATGAACCTGGGTTGAACGGATAATACAGGAAGTACACACACTAATTAACTAAGTTTCTGTTTATCTTACAAAGAAACTTGTATAAAGATTATTTGTCTTGGTTCTCTTGGGTGCGTCCATGAAGCAATTTAATCAGTCATTTTTTAAAACCTAAAATGAACTTTCTATTATCTATTTATAATTAATAATAAGTGGATACATAGAAAAATATAAAAATAAAACTTTGTGCCTACATCTTTATCGCTGTATTTTTTCTAATATAACAATAAATGTTTTAAGTTTAGTAACTTTTTTATATCACACGAAATAGACTCTTGTATAATTTTATTAAATTTATATGATCAAATTTCAGGGAAAAATTCCAAATGGATAATATATCTATATTGTTGAAAATATTAATATTGTTAAATTGCTTGGTTAATATCAAATTGGGATATAGGGGAATATATTATATGTTTCATAAAAAGATAAACATTCGGCTAAGCCCCAGGACGGTGCAAACTGTGACCCGCGTGACTGCAGAAATGCATTGATGTTCCAAAGACGGGTCCTAGAGATACGGGAACGCTCCAATATGTTTTATAACGAAAATATAATTTCCGATTTAATATATTGAGCATGTTATAATTGTAAATTATTATACATACACATTTTTGAAGTATTACATTAATGAATCAGCAACACATATGAGAAGTGAAAACGGACTGACTCAATCCATATATATACATACATACATACATATATACATATATATTATATATATATATATATATATATATATATAAAACTAGAGAATATTATACATATATAAATGAATGTATATTAGTTTACACTGGTCATCAAACGAGTATTTAGGATGAATTTTAGGTTTTCTTCAGAAAACGAACAAAATCCTCAAGTTATTGTTTTTTTTTTTTTTTTTTTTTTTTTTATCGGAAGTGTGATTACGGTTTGTAGCCACGTGGCTATATCCGGCCGGATATTCCCTCCATTTCCAGCTCCAATCGACCGACCGCCTTCACGAGTCTCTGTGGTCTTGAAAACTGTAGAACTATTGTTCTGTTAGTAATACTTCAAAGGCATGGAATCAATACTAAACAATGCAAATTCTGTGACTGACGAATTAAAACCAATAAAAAAATTGTTGATAAAGTTATTAATCAAAGGAAAATACTGTATATTCAACTATTGGCCTAAACGAAACTTTAAACTACATTATGTATTCAATGGGAGTTTCCTTCTCTCAGACTTTTTCAGACTAAACTTTCTTCATTTGTTCTTACAGTTTCGTAACCAAAGTTTTGCTATACTTGAGACGATTTTTGTTTATTTACTAGCAAGTACTTCAAGGAAATTTTACGAGGAACTATGGATTTTTAGATTCAGTTACTAGTAAATACTAATTAATATTTACTTAATTAATTACTATTTAATTAATATCGCTTTCAAGTTCTTAATGCACCTGTTAGTCTGAGCCAATAATTTTTGGTTTAAATTTTTATAAAACAATCTTCATTCAAAACATTTTACTGTTCACGCTCTTTCAATGCCGTTCGTTGATAAACATGTTCTCCATGGTTCAACATGTCCCTATGGTATGAAAAGATAGATTCCTGTGACTGCTGAACTGAGTTAACTCTTTACAGCTCTTTAACTTAAATATCCGTTCCAGTTATATGGATATATACACCATTTTACTTTAGAAATAACTTTACGCTAAGCTCTTTCAATAACACCAAAATCGTTTAAATCATCGGTAGACATTTGGAGGAGTTATTTTCACAAACAAACACATCGAATATTAATCATGAATGGATAATCAAATTTACTAAAACATATTACATACAATAAACAAATTTAAGTTTTTTTTAAAATATTTTAAAATAAATTTAAATGAAATTTAAGGGTAAAAACTTATACTTGAAAATTATTACCTGTAAAAGACAATGAATAAAACAACTTAAACGCTAGGTTTATTGTTGGTCTAAATGGTTGAAAGTTATCAGTCCTAAAACAATTTTAGTAAGCTGGTAGTATAATGGTAGTGAGTGTTTTCATATTTATTGTAAAGTATGCTATGTTAATTCTGTTGAAGAGAAGCGAAAATATTTCAAAAGTGCTAGTATTTTTTGTATTATTAGCTTACATTGTATATAATGTATTTTCACATACATTTCACATGGTTGGCTTTAGCCTTCATCATTAACATCAAATACAAAGTGAATAGTATAATAAATTGATTCTGATATTATAAATTGATCATTTAGAGATTTTTTGAAGCAATTATATGTGGGTAAAATCGTGTGGAACTAAAGATTTTGAAATATTATATAAATTTAATCAATTATCGCTTAGTCCGAATGAGTTTTTATTTTTTATTTTAGGATAAGTTAAGATAGGAATATGACTTATCCTAAAATAAAAATCTCAATTCGTTTTTAGATAACTGATTATATTTATATAATATTTCAAGATCTTTAGTTCCACTCAACTTAAACACAAAAATTTAATTGCTTCAAAAAATCCCCATCTGATAAATTTATAATGTAAAAACCATTATTTATTTATTATTATATTTACTTTGTATTTGATGTTCCTGATAGTGGCTAGTGAAAGTTAAAACATTTGAACTTTCGTTAAAGAAAATACTATAAAGGTTTTTGTTTTGTTTAAAGTATATAATGTATAATTTAAATTAAATAAACTCTTACCGCTTACCCACATGTATCGTAATCTGATTAAGGACACTGACTAACCATTCTATTGATGCATTGATAACTACTGTATTGCAAACATCATACCTAAAAACTGATATTCAGAATATGATTATGACGTCTCTCACAGAGCATTATCAAACTATTTGATACATTGCATAGTAAATATATTTTGTACTTTTTGATTGTATGGCTTTATATGTAAAAAAATTATAACCACCAAAGTTTAGAAAATGCATGCAGTTTAAAACATAAAAAATTAGTTTAATTTGGCTATACACTATGTTTTACTAGTTTCTTACAATAAAATATATCTAATCGTGACGAGGGTTGTATTTACTGCGGTCATTTTAGCCACAGACCCCTGTTAAAGGCAATCTAATAAATCAGCACACCCTCTTCTCCACTAAGACTATTTTCTTGCCACAAAATCTTTTAAAGAGTTTGTATTCTAAAGTTTACAGTCAGGAATACTCTAATTTGTTATTAATTAATTAATGAGTAAGCAAAATTGTACTTAAAGCTCTTATATCATATACCTATGTCTGAGTTATTTAACTTAAACTGACTAAGAATATCTTATGAATAAAATTCGTTACAAATAGATGAGAAAAGGTAAAAAATTTGCAATAAACACTGGTAATTAAAAAGGGTTTAACTAGATATATTTAAATATATTTCACAAGTTAAAAATAGTATCTCACAGATTGATATAGTATTATTATATAAATCTAATTAATAGTCAACCTCCATTACAAGAAAATTATATTAGGTTTGTTTGCGTTCACATAATATGCGTTATTCAAGTGAACCTAAAAGATATACTGATTAGATGAGGATATACCGATTGAAATATGATTTAGTGTTCAAAATGGAATGTAATAAACTAATTGAAAACAAATGAATTGAAATGAGTAGGCCTAGTAGGCTATAGTGTTTGTTAGCATCCACCTAGCATTGTAAGGGGACTATTACTGAGTAAATTCTATAAAATTTTAATTTATAATGGTTAAATACTAGTTTTGTAAAACATAAATAAACAGGGAATACCTAAAGTAATATTTTTACCGAAAATATGTGTGTCAAAAGCGTTAACTATTTCTGTCTGTCTTTTTATTTCATTAAAAAGGGGAAAAATATTAGAAACGTTAAATTAATATATATAAAAAAAATGGTTTAGTCGGATTACAATATCGACAAGGGACAGTGGTAAACTGACATCGTGTAAAAAGTCAGATAACATGAGAAAATATATTACTAAACCAATAACCTATTATTATATACATTTTTAATTGTTTATTTATATTAAGTTAGGTTTTGATAAAAGCACTATTCATGTTTTTATGACATAATTACAACCAATATGACATTTGTTGGCCTAATGGGGATAGCGGACATAACAGATTGTATGACAATCCCGTCGGTTGACGATGACTATGGCTTGTGTAGTAAGTTAGTTTTCTAATCCTCCTGTTAACTGAATGCAGTGTAATCTGGTTTCTGGGTCAACAAAGACCCCAGAGAGAAAGCCAGGCTTAAAATTACATGCTATAAGAACTTCTAAAACTAAAGTTTTTTTTGTCTGAAACCACTAAGGCATACGTGACATACGACTGTGATGGCAATTAAAACAATAAACTATAACAAAGTCATTGATAGGACTAGTTAAAGTACAGTAAAATTAGGGTTTTAGATCGGCAACTGATGTGCATTCCCAAAAATTTGATAAGAGCTACTTTTAAGCACTATAATTAAAGATCCGATGAGTCCCCAAAAAATAAAGTTGTTTTTCACCTACAAAACCACTTTTCAAAATGGCGTTTTTTTGTAATGGGATACATTTTGAACAATTTAGTGTTTATTTTTATTTTTCATCTGCATTTCTCAATATAATGTTGTGACACCGCCACCGATAATTTTTTAATGGGAAGTAGTTCATTATGACCGGTCGTTAATGTTTGGCCGCCATCTTGGATCCGCCATATTGGATGAAAGTTATTTTTTTGGAATATAAAGATAGTGTTGTGACACGTCATTTCAAAGTAGATTTTTACGCTGATTACAATGCCGCAATCCGTTTTTTGAAAATCTTGGTTCGTTTTAAAGATACACTCAAATAAAAATTCAACCCTATATGAATTTCTTATGGACATTTCGAACTTTAAAATTATTTTGCATTATTTTTCTTTTATATCTAGTTCTAATTGAGGAATTCTGTTCATCGTGACCTTAAAATACTCAGTAATATTCCTGGCATTAATTTAAGCTATTCTTCATTCCATTTGGAGGATATTGAGACGAGTTATATCCTTATATTTAATAGAAAGTTCAATTTTTTCATTCGCTTTTAGTTTGAGGTTAATATCTCAAGTTCTAAATAAGACACAAAGTTAGTTCTGGTCTTAAAACAACTAGTACATCAATGTCTTTAATTTGAGTTATTGACCATTGATATTCGTTGGATATTAAGTGGCTTACAACTGTCTAATGAACATAAAATTTATTGGTTCCTGAAATTCTTTTCAGTTAAAGACGTACAACTCAAGTTGTAAATGAGATTCAAGGTTCGTTTTGGTCTTAAATTACACGGTACATTATTGGCTTTAATTCCATATATATATATATGGAAATTTAAATTGATTGTTAAAATTGGATACGTTTAAGATGTGATATTATACACTTTTCAATAAAAAATATTTCCATTTCTGAAATTTGGGTATAAAGTTTAAAATTTACAAACCGTACCAAGCCAATTCGAACGAAGAAAACCTCTGGTTTCGACTCTGCCTAAGTTGGCGACATTGTTGCCAACACTGTTGCCGACAAAGTTGCCTGTCCAAAACCGGCCTGTAAAACCTGTCGGCGACTTTGTTTTCAACACTGTTTTTAATTTTTGGCTGTTTCCACTCAGTTTGCTGACAGCAACAAATTTGAAGCAACATTCTATGATTTTAGTCTGGCACTAGTCTCTGGATGGGTGACCAAACACTATCGCCAAAATACACTATGTGGTTTTGCCTTTTGAAGATTTGTCTAATTATTATTTAAATGTTTTACTCTAAATAAAAAAAATTAATAGACCTTAAGCAACCACGGTTAATCCTCAACCCAGTAATTTTGCCTATTTTATGATTTTCACACTACTAGTTTAGGTTAGATATCAGATTCACATGTAACATCACATGTAAACAATATCACATGTAAACAATAACATGTAAAGAAAATGTGTAAAATAACGTCCTGCCTCTGGAAATTATTATTTTTCCCACAGAAAAGTCTGAAAAGCAGAAAAAAAAACGAGAAAAAGGCGTAGGCCAACACCGGCGTATTGCTCCGAGTGCACATGCGCGGAGTCGTGTTGCTAACTGTCGCCGACATTCTGCTGTTTCCACTCCCAAAAACAGCTGTCGGCAACTCAGTCGGCGACAATGTTGCCCCACAAAATTGTTGCCGACACGAAATTATCGCCGACATTGTTGGCGACATTTTTTGAGCGTTTAAACTCTGCTAAAGTTGCCGACTTTATCGCCGACTTTGTTGCCAACAGTGTTGGCGACAAATTTTGACAGAGTCGAAACCAGGCTTTAAGAAGACCATTGATCCACTAAGTGATCTGATACCAAAATTAACAACCTATCTCAATTAGAACAGGATATACGAGGAAAAATAGGCAATAAATATATTCAAAATTTGAAAAGTCCATAAGAAATGTATGGAGAAGAATTTTAATTTCCGCATATCTTTGAAACGGAAAAATATTTTCAAAAACGGATTGCGGCATTGTAATGAGCGAAAAAATCTACTCTGAAATGATGTGTCACAACCCTATATTTACATTAGAAAAACAACTAGTATCCAATATGGCGGATCCAAGATGGCGGCCAAAAAATAAAGACCGTTAAAAATAAAGTACCTATTTAGTGTCCAACAATTATTGGAGTTGGTCCCACAACATAATATTGAGGCGATTCACGTAAAAATGAAGAAGGGAAGCTTTTTTCAAAATTTATTTCATTACAAAAGAACCGCCATTTTGAAAAGTGATTTTATAGGTGTAAAACAACTTTATTTTTTGGGGACTCATCAAATCTCTTTTTCTAGAGCTTAAAGGAAGGTCTCCTGAAAATTTCATGGACGCACATCAGTTGCCGATCAAAAGGTTGTTTTTAGCCTTATTTTACTGTACTATGTTGAAGTGGTTAAACCCTTAAGAATTATTATCTTTTAAACGGTACGTGTTTAACAAATTTTGCTTGAAATGGAGTCACAACACGGGTTTTAAAATAATTATTTAATTGATCATTTTTATAATTTCAAATAGAGCAATGTGTCTTAGACATTTTCACTCTAAGAACTAGTTAGCTAATAGACATAAATGTGTTGTGTGGATTGTATTACATACAAACGTTCTAAGCAAATCATGATAAGATAACTACAAAAAGATTTTATCTATTTTTAATATTTCGAAATAGCAACACTCTTATAATTAAAGTGTTTTATTTTATAGTGATTTCTCAAATGACTCTGAAGATGACTGTGATGTGGATGACGTTCATATTATCAATAGTTGGAAAATACGTAAATATTTGTTAAAATAAATACAAATGCCACCCAAAATATGTAAGCATAAGCGCCGGCCCAATCAGGGTGTGATATGGTGTATGTCAACAGTCTGAGCGGGTTGTCTGTGACGTAACTGTCGTGACGTTTGCTAATTAGTGACACAATATATCAACAGTATAGTTTAAAAAAAGCTTGATTTTGACTTAGACTTATCTTTAGGCTTTGGAGCACAACCGTAAAATTCTACTTAACTTACGATCTTACTTTAAAAAAAATAATAAAAACATAAAAAATAATATGCAATTTAGAATCCTCATTCTTTAACACTTGTTAATTATGTGTTTTACAAAACGTTTCTTGTATTTTCTTACATTTATCACCAATATGTTTCAACTAACTTACATTAAAATACTATTCTTAACCATTTGTGTTCCTTAAACACCCCATTACTCATTTTCAAAATAAAATTATGTATCAGGAGTATGCAAATTAAAATCACCCATAATCATGATTTTTTTATTATTAAAATTATACTGCTCATGTGTGTAAAACATTACCTATAACAAGACAGAGATGAATGTGGTGGAAAAATAAACTAAACCTAGACCTAGACCTAGACCTAAACTAGACTTTGAGACAGTAATCTCTGACCAAATATTCTCCCTGCAGTTTCTAAATTACCAAGCCTACATGATTTGAAATAATCTATTACTACAACCATAAACTCCTTACACACATTTTACTGTAAGCACCCCTTTTCCTCGAGTAAACATCATAATTATCTGGAATCAATTCTAACTAACGTATTGAATTATTAAAAAAAAGTATGGGAATAGGCGCATATCCCAAAATTACATTCAATAACATTTAATCTGAATTGTAAAGTTTTGATCCCTGGACTCCTTATAGCCTGAATTATTTTCAATAAGGCTTATTCGTCATGTATATCTAAAACAAAATACATACAGTATACTGTATGTATTGTATTTGTATGTATTTGGAGCACAATTATTTTTTTTCTTGAAATTCTTAAAATTCGTAAAAAATATACAAGGTTTTTTTATATTATATGTATTGTATCTGTTATAACAGATACAACAAATACAGATAACTGATAATAGAAATATACAACACAAATTTAACCGTAAATACTGGTTTAGACAAATGATTACAAACATGCACATAAGAAATAACTGTAATACATAAATTTTAATTTTAAGTACCGTACAACAACCAAGTCCAGGTTCATGGAATTTATACAATGGACTAGATTGTAGGATGACAACTGAAGCCTTAAGGAACTTAAACTAACCTTTGAAGGAACTAGAATAAACACTTTAAGGATTTGTTGGGACGATGTAAGATGATGACCAACTTATATCAGAAGCGTTGGTACTGGGCAGCTGGGACCTCAACTGTTCGCTTCAATGCAACAGACGGTTTCCTTCGAGGCTCCTGTATGTCAGATGGATCCTCTATAGTTGCCCTGTCAGCCTTGCGTAGAAAGGTTTTAACAGCAGCAGTTATCCGTGCAAATTTGAAGTTAAGTTTGAAGTTTAATTCAGATTTAATCTTTCTTGTATCATACCACTCCTTATTTTACTTGTCATCAAAATATTTACATTTAGAGTCTGGTCACTTGAGAACACTCAGTGAGAAACTTAAAAACTTCATTCACCTCATCTGATCATTCACAATCATCACACTCACCTTAAAATACGCAACCTAAGGTTCGTGTTTCAAATCAAGTATCAAGTTAGAATAATAATAGATGGTATGTGTGAATAAAACGTAGTTCTGCTAAGCAATTTGATGTATTTTGCATGTAATTTAGTTGTGAAGATATAACTTATGTAATGAGTTTTGTCAGTAAATCCACTGGGCCGAAGGAATGTCGTTACCCTGGCCTAGTGGTTGGACGTTGGTAGCCCTGAATGTATCTCTAGAGTCTGTTTAATTAAATGCTGTAACTAAATCTACCTGGAGCTTAGTAACGCTATATAACAAAAACTGTATTTCTCAGTTTATATGAATAATGAGGATCTTCTATTACAAACTGAAAAAAAATTGAGTTACTTGTTCCTAATTTGTTTCTATTTCAATTAATTAATCAGTAGCATATGTTTGTTTTTATATTTTAAATGTTTTTTAGTGTTATTTAACAAACATTATGAAAATAATTATTCAAAAATAAAAATCAAAAATTTAACGGCGAAAGAATTGATAACACATAAATCCTATACTATAATACCGGGAGTGTCTATGGCGATGTATTTCCCATTGATCACGAAACCTAGCGGATGGATTTTGTTTAAAATTAGCAGTTGAGAGAGGTTTTGCCCGAAAATAAGTTTAGAGACAGCCTCAATCCCAGGAAAAATGGCTTCGATCGGGTTAACGTCGCATTTTAGGACATATATTTATATGAACTTTTGTTTCTTTTGGTTTGCTTAACTACATGGAAAAGTTTCGGACAGTCGAAGCTGGACATTCTGTATACTTATGGAACGATTTAAATTGCTACAGTTTTGGCTGTTTATTTTCATTATGATATTTTTTATTTCACAAATTAATTATAGACCAAAAACATTCATTTATTTAAAATTATTCATTTATAACTTTTGAGCAATACAGTGAAGGTAATCGTTTGATAAGCCACCTCATTATATTAAGTTCTTAGTTTGACCGAGCTTCATGGATCAAGATTACGTGAAATGTATATTTTGTTTTAGCAAAAAGCCATTTTTATCGTATATGCTATAAATTTAATTTAATTCATTTGTAATATTGTTACAGGGTTACAACAACACTTTATTTACATTTTTTTTATGTTTCTACGAGGTTAATCAAAACTAACATCAATGCAATCTTTGGGCTTTGTTTTCTCGCACTCACAATTTGCAACTTTTAGCTTTTATCATTAAATACATTATTAATGAGTTTTATAAACAATAGCTAGAAAAACCATTAGATTTAGATTTCGGTAAATATGTAATCGGAATATTTATTTTTCTATATTTTAATACAACAATCAGTCTTTTAATTCAGGTCCAACATAAGCAATGCGCTAATGAGCTCATTAAATGCCAATTATTATGCCTATCTAATAATGCACCTAATTAATGGTGTAATGTGCACATGGAACCCCCAATCAAGCACTGATTAATTACTGTTATTTGTACAATTATAATGTATTTAACAATTTAATATATGAAACCCTGTATTATCAGTTCTTATTCTTTGATATTTACTATTCAAACAGTGTGAGCCATAAAAACTAACTAAGAACAAGAATTATAAGCTTAAATGTAAAGAAATGATTTTGGATATGAATTGAAGGGCATTTAAATTTACCTAGGCATTTTATGTAAATAGTGTGATATGGCAAAGTAGGTTAGATGCTGATGTAATGCGATAAGCGACCCCCGGGCTAGCGATTGGGCTTCATTTTGAAGGGGGTTTCACAACAAAAACAATGCTGCTAACCCAAGATCAAAATAACATCCTGGCCAAAATGGCAACCATTCGAAAATTACAAGTCCGTTCCTTTCACCAATTAAAAATTTTGAATGCCTGCTACTTTGTCAAGGGTATGATGATATGGTATGATATTGTGGATATGATAAACCCTACAATAGTATAATATTGTTGTTAATTTATTGATGTAATTTATCTTGTTGTTAATTTATTTTTGGGATCACTTGTTAAATTTATTGGAGTAATTACTATTGTTATTGTTGTCTATTCTTTAATTTATTTTGTTGTTGCTGCATATATTATAACTGTTAACATTATTATCACTGACTGTTATCGTTGTTCTTTCACTGATCAGTTGAATTAACTTGTTTCATCACAAGCAGTGCACCGAACTTTTTCACTCTTATGTATGTTTTTAAATAACTATTTGCAATATGTTCAAACAAATTGTAAAAATTATGCAATGGGAAACTGTTGAAATGAATAAACGAAATTAAATGAAATGAAATATTGACCTCGAGTTTGCACTAAGAATAATTTTGCCTTGACAGACTCTTAAAAATGAGGGGTCACTCAATATCGGTTGCTATTTGAAACCATATGTTACCCCCACTCTAGAAGGGGTTGAAAATCTTTTCGATGTCAAATATTCCGTAATATTTGTTATTGATTAATGCCATAAACTAAATATTTCTATTTATTTTAGTTTTAAATATGCAGCTTTGTTTCCATATTTAATTTGCACACTGCATATAAATATCCATGTGCGGTATTGCAGGTTTAAGTGTTGAGTATATATACAAAGGGGATTAGTCAGCCATCCCCATGGTGGTAGTTTGTCTTTGTCGACGCGTGTAATTGATTCAGTACGTGGATCGCTGGTTTTATATTAAAATTACCAGCTCAAGATTAATGGAACCTGTGCTCTAGTTTTGCATATTAAAATCGCTCATATATTACTGTGAAACATTGGTCATTTTTAAATAAATATTTTGAGGCACACTACTGATTCTTGACTCATCATTATAAAACTTTTAAAACTTTTTTCTTTTTGGAAATGGTTCCTTTATTCAATGAAAAATATAATATTTATTTTAGAATTTTTAAATATTGGTTATAATCAAGGCTTATTACTTAAATAAATATACATTTGATCCATATTGTTTTTATAACACAATGTGCACTTTGATTTTCCTATTTTCATCTCGGATTACGATTTATATATCTCGTATTATTATTTATGTCTGAAAATTAATGACAAAATTAATTGAACGAGCTGGTTTCCAAAAGGTTGGTTTAAACAGTTAAAGTATATAGATGGTACCGGACGTAAAGCCACGTCTACCTTATTATTATTATTTTTTCTATTTACCAAAAATTTATTTATTGAATATACATTACATAATAGCTACAGGTATAACCCAAAACAGCTATTTTGAAAAATACAATTTAACAAACATAAAAACAATAGCATTAGTACAAAGAAAACAATATATAAGCAAACATAATACTCATACAACAATAAACGAATGGGAATACATCTTATGCGTGTGCTACAAAAAATTAAACACTAAAACTAATTACATACAATAAAATACAGAAGAACGTAACTATAAACAATTTGTACTAAACTGGGAGTCCCGCATTGCTCGGTTCTTGGCCCCATCCTGTTTCTGGTGCCAATCAACGACCTTAACACAAAACAATTCGCAGATGACAGCACGTTATACAACAGATGTCTAAGACCTTGTGATGTGCTGGATTGTTCAGGGAGCCATGACCAAACAAGCATCAACTGAATGAAGCGAAGATCCAGTGATTGGTTATTCACTATCGGGATTCTGGAAGATGTCACCGAGCCCGTCAAGCTTCTTGGCTTCCAACGTGACAGCTTCCTTAATTGGAACACCCACATGGGCACACTGTGGTAGACTTGCGCGTAAACTTCCTGCAATGGCGCCTTTACAAATGTGTGAGGGAGCAATACCTCGTGATAGTATTGCTGTTTCATTTGCACATTTTATGTGGACTGCACTTATGGGGCCATGCGACCGTGACTTACAAATACTCAATCTCTAGAAAAGTGATATCCCTACCAAAAGTGGGTACCGGTAGCAATGAAAACGTTATAGTAGAGTCTAGATGTATTTACAGTTTGAAACTATACAAATAGTGCTGATATCCAAAATATAAGAAGCCTTGTTCACTCACAAAGCCATAGGTGTCACCTCCAGCTTATGATATTTAGTAAACACTCAAATTTTACCGACGTCCGCTAATAGTTGACTAAACAAACTTTCTGTTTCTTTTTGTGGACTGGATGACCGGAAGTTCAGGGTGGAATTGAAGAAGCCGTCAGGAAGCCGTATTACAACCTCTATGAGTTCAGGAGTGATAGTCTCAATCGGTGAGTAAAATTATGTTGGTCTTGCCATATTGTGTTTTGTTGTGTTTGATGTAAATTTATGATTTTTGACTCATGGCGCTATCTATTCATTCAACCATAGGGTCATTGATGAAGAATATGAAGCATGATGTGTTTTATCTTTTTACATTTATGACAAAGGGATTGAATTTATTTTATAGCCCTTAGGCATTATATTTCTTACCAAGTTTTATTCTAATTATTCTCTTTAAATTTCTTAAGTAGAAAATTTTTTTATTTGTGAAAGAGCTAAAAAAAAATCATTTGTGAAACAGCTTAATTTTATTTGCATTACCTTGCATTACATGGAAACTAGTTTTTTTTTCAATTACATTTAATATGAACGGAAATAACTCTTTGAAAAGCTCTCATTTAAAGCAAGGGATAACGATCTGCTTATTTTTTCTCTCTCAAAATGTTTACTTTCGATGCTTTGAATTAGTTCTCCATTTGCCCATCACGGGCATTAGTGTCTTTACCATTATTTTTTATTATTCTTTATAATTCTATTCAGCTGTTTCTAATGTTTAACTTATTTTAAAAAGTGATTGGTAGCTGCAAAAGTCAAAGTTTAACACAATATCTACCATTAAAGAGTGTATACCAGAACTTTAACCTCGAATGTTATAACATTAAACAAGACCACGTCACCGGGTATGCTGGACGTTGAATGTTCCCCGACTTTCACAGCCACGCGCATTCACAGTTGACTGATTAATAAACCATCTCCGTCAGTCCCTCACTGTAATTTAATTTGTCTTAAGTCAAACAGCTCAGCCTCCTCCATTATAAATCACGACAGTGAAGGACCTTACAAAATTTATCAACCTAACTTGAGCTCTTAATGTTTCCCGCATCAACTTGATAAATGTAAAAAAATACTGGAATATATATATATAGTTATATATATATAATATATATAATATGATATTATATAAATATATATAATATGTTTTATTGAATATATTTTTTGTGTTATGTATAAATAATTTATTCGTGTTATTAATGATTCATGTTTATGATAATAAGCATCTGAAATTAGAAATAATCTCCTTTCTTAGGAAGTAAAATCAAAATAATAACATAGCAAAAGCTACATAAGCTACAGTGTTATATGCACATAGTAATTAGTTATATTAATCCAAATTTCAATAAGTATTCTTAAAGACTCTATCAAAATTTTAAGGCATCATTTATATCCAAACTATTAGTGTAAATTTTGGTTGTTGTGAAAATCTTCATTCCGTCTCCACCTTTATTTGTATCAACATTTAATTGTGTTAGTATTCATTGTCTCAGGCTTTGTCTCAATGAGGAAAGATTGTTATTCTTTATTATTTATTGAATTAAGTTTATTCAATAATAATCGATAACCAATAATCGATAATCAATAATAATTGATAATAATTCACATGATTATTATTACTAAGTGGCTTTTAGTGTATATGGATCAGTAATTAACTGACCTTTCCCCTAGTCTGAGAGGCCGAATTATGTTGTTTTCTACTCAGGTGGACCAACTGCTTAAGGTGACTTCCGAACCACGGGAGCGGCCGTCCGATCTTTTAGTCCTTGAGCCGGGATTTGAAACCGGACCTCCTGGGTGATAACCCAGGGCTCTACCACTGAACTACGGCCGCTGCCTCGCACAATGTATTATAGCAGAAGTATAAATTACAGTTATAGCTTATAGTAAATAACAACTTCCACTATGATTACTAAAATATTTCTTTGTTGGTTGATAATAAGTAATTTACATTAAACACATTAATCCAAATACATAACGACAAACAAGTTTGCATGATATCCATTAGAATTTTTATTCCTCAGTCGGATTAAAAACATTTTTTACTATCTATTGAATGAAATGCACTCAATAAAAACATATTACACACTGTACTGTAAATTAAATTTTAGCTCAATATCCGTCAAATAAAATCTGCATAATATAGGGGTAATATTTTTATTTCTGTCTTTGTTTCATCTAAATATGTTTTGAGGTTATTTAACGTTATTTTATCAGCCAGGTTATTTTTGCAAAAATGATAAAAAGAGTAATTTCTAAACGAAATATGATAATGAATCATCAAAACCAAATGCACTTAAGATCCCCTTGCAAAAAAAAAATAATATTAAAAATAAAGTTGTAAACTATTTGTAAAAATAAAATAAATTATATACGATGCAATAAATAATACATAATAATTACTATAGCTTTTATGTTAATTAACGACATTTAAAATTTAAGATCAGTTTTTTCATGTTTGTTGTAATTTTACCAATAATTTCAACAAAAATTCTGTGAACCTAAAGTAGTTGATTATTGGTTATCATCACACCTTACGAACATTTGCATATGCTCGACTTATAAAGCAGGTCCAACCATGGGTGGAACAGCGGCATGGGGAGGTGGACTTCTACCCGACCCAATTCCTGACAGGTCACGGCAATTTTCGGTCGTACTTTTACGCGATGGGCAAGACCGAGTCACCAGACTGCATTTATTGCCCGGGCGTTCCCGACGATTTGGAGCACACCTTCTTCCGCTGCTCCCGTTGGGAAGGGCCTCGCCTGGAGGCCAAACATATTTTTGGTACATTTTCGGTGGACTCGGTCTGCCAAAAGATCTTGGAGGATGAGGGCTGCTGGGATTGTTTGTCACAGTGCGTGCAGGGCATCCTCCTTAGGAAAAAGACTGATCTGAACCGCTAAGCGGCTCACACCCCCCTGACCATGCGGCTGGTCAAGGAGTGAGCCCGATGGGCTTAGGCTAATTTAGGTCTTATATTACATGACTAACAATTCTAGGCTAGATTCCTAAAGAGTAGAGGAGGTTTTTAGTGGGTATACCAGTTTTATAGGGGAGTCCCACACCACAAACTGGGCCCCTGTGTGCGTAATGAATTTTTCAATCCCCTCCCTAAAAAAAAAAAAAAACAAAAAAACTTACAAACAGAAAGCAAAAGGTTATCATTGATGGTGCTCACAGCACTTTTCGGGACATCACTGCAGCCCCAGGGCTCTGTCTTAGGACCAGTTCTCTTTTGAATCTACTCAAATACTTTACCTATTCATTAATGATGCTCCAATCGTTCAGTTTGTCATGATACTTCAATTATACTAAGTCACAAAGACAAACATCTATTTTCACCCAAATTAAACACCAAGTGTGAGAAATACAAGTTAAATTAATTTAAATTAAAAATCAGCTGATTGTTGTAGTTTTATTTGTGTTTCAATTTGTTTGTTTACATTCATTGTTATTGTGAGTGTGGATGTTTCTAGAAGTTTTTGTAATGAGTTGATGTGACATTTAGTGAGAATATAAAATTTATTATGGTTGGTAATAATATGGAGTCAGATTTATTATTTAGTTAATAAGGCATGAATTATCACCAAGTTTCCTCAACTATCATCTGGTTTTCTGTAAATAGTCTTAATTTTAACTCCAACAAAACTCAGTTGGTTAATTTCCATTTAAACAATAGGAATTATCCGCAAAATGACACATCTTATCTTTCACCTGACTTCATAGTCCCTTCTGCTAAGTTTCTTGGCGTTGTAGTTAACTCCTGCTTCACATGGCGTGAACATATCAACCAGCAGCTTCCTAAGCTTTGTACTCAATATTAACCTCGTTGTCTAAAGGGAGAAGTTATATTATTGAAAAATATTGAAAATGAGAAATTCAATTAACACAATTTGGAGATTGGTTCGAAGTTCAAATGTTCGAAGGGCCAAGTAAAATTACCAGTGAAAAAATTAATTTATGACTAAATAATATGGAATAAACTACTGGGAAATGAGAGTCTCTAACCATTAAAATCCTTGTAGTCAACTACGTTACTTTGAAGCCGCTACGACCACCATGATGCCAAGTCCGCCATGCCATGGAGCTGGAACAGCAACTGCTGTGCCCGGGGGGGGGGGGGGGGGAGAAGTCCACCAATTTGGTCCAGGAATCTTCTTTCTTGAGATGGACTAGACATAAGATCAATTTTCTGACAAATCTCAACCTATGTGCATGTAGCGTACATAGGTATATACAGGTGTATACAGTATATACCTATGGTGTATACAGGTGTATCAAAGGTGTATACAGGTAATGGATGAATAAATAAATAAATAAATTGTGTAAGTGATACCAATCAATATAAAGTACAAAGTATAAAAATGTTTTATTAGAGTGTCTATTTATATTTTAAGATTCGAACCTAAATATTGTGAATACTGCCTTTTTCATTAAAAATAATCCAACTAAAGATGAACTATCCAACGAATTTAAATCAGTTTTCTGTGATATGATTTGAGCAGGAGAAAACGTGTTTTATCTTTATCAACTCGCTTTGAACAAAGTGTGAGAATGTTAATGGAAAATTAACATCTCGAATAAAAAGAGAGGTGTGACTAATATTAACATGTTTTAAAACTAGAAAAACCTACAGCTTTTTTAATAGAAAACACAACATTCACACACATTTTAAAATTATGTCTTTATAAAAAACACTTTCAAGTTATTTGTACAATAATAAAACTATATTTTTCAAATTTAAGTCACTTGATTAGCTATAGTATTATTAGCTATCATTAGTAGTCTCAAAAGTTGCCCATTTTGGGCTCACATGAATGTTATTAAGCAAGAGCCAAAGCCGAGTAATGAAAATTAATTGAGCCTTGAAAATAGAACTTTTGAGACGAATTGAGAGCCATAATTTTTTTCACAATAGGGAAAATATACTTTTCATACTCATCGCAAAACATCCTTTTTCTAGACAGTTATTTGTCTGAAAATGTTTATTTTTTTTAAAGTGCACCGGAAAATATCTGTTAATATTTTCTGTGCACTAATCTCAGAAAGTTGTAATTGTCTTACAAACATCATACCAAACCAAACAAATTAGGACAATGTAGGCCAAAAATTTTTTGGTAATTTTTTTTTTTAACTATGTAACCAAACATATTATTTTTGTCCTTGATTGTGCAACCAACATGGAAGAGAATAGATCACATTGTGATCAACTCAAAGGGTGCCACAATTGGTATCTCGCTAACTGGATTAGTTACAGAAACCTTTAAATAGGGAACTTTACCTAATTTTAGAAACTATCAAAATATATTAATTTATAGATCTATAAAATTCAGCCGCCATTTTCCAACATAGTGACAAACTTTGAAATTTCTTATGGAACACCCCATTTCTATAACAGATTCGGATTTATAACTGTAAATTAACATGCAAAGAATTTAATATTATTTTCTAAACAAACTACTCGTTTTACCAATTGATTTAAGGAAAAATGCACATATAAAAAATGTCATAAAAGTAATACAAAGATGCAATGTAATAAAAAATATATAATAATGTAAGTAACAATAATTGTGTGTGTGTTTTTATTAGATCGTACCTCCAGTGTTATTTTTACAGTGAAACGAAATTTAGAATAAAACACCCCCGTCACAGAAGACCTGCGTAATCAGCAAATTTCCAAAGGAATTTGATATTTTGTATTTTCCCATAAACACCATAGGAATAAGTATGTAGTATTAGTGCCATGGGATGTTGTTATAAATGTTGGTTGTTAGGAAATGTAAAAGTTGGGCCCCCCCTATTGTAAAATAGGGGATATTAAAATAAAATCTGAATTCATATTTTTAATTGTCTTTAAGAAGGAGGTAAAGTCCACCATGTAAGTTTTCTGTAAATATTATAGTTTGCGAGAATTCAATGGTGGGTGCATTGAGTTGATCAGCCTGTATAGACCTATGTATGTGTGGGAAAATATTAAAATAATAACAAAATAAAGATTTTTAAATAAACCTCAAAATTATTATTTATTTTAACTACACTTTGCTTCGTATATGTATCAAATGATCATTTGTAAACACTTAACGAACTCAATAACCTGATTTACCAATTCAAGAGGATTTTGCTGTTACGATTCTCATAACCGATCTACATATAATCTAATTTCGTTTGATTCATGTTTATTATTCGTTTATCTTTTATGGTTGATAAATTAAAGTACAATTACTCGCTCATTATATTTCGTGTTCTATTTTACTTTAATTTACACGGTGTGTTACAAAAAAGGTAAATGAAAAAATTGTAGAGAAGGATTTTAAAGACAACATTTTGGCGTTGGGTTCATTTACTGGATTATAAAAACTGACTAAATACATAGTGACCTTTACACCAAAAATTTGTCAACTAATGACATTAAAAAATTAACAAGTATATTATACATCCACTTTTATCCTTATTGAACTTAGCCAAACGTTTGTTTAGTGTAAAATTTTCCAAACTTAAATAAAATTAGCTAATATTATTTAATTTTTGATAATTTTTATGAGCTTAAGCTATTATCAGCTGTTCCGTCACTTTGCCACCGAAGTAAGAAATCTGGTTAAATATATGTTTCAGTTATATTTCATTTACAATTTAAATTATCTTTGGGTTGATTGTTGAAATAGTTGTGAATATTTAGTTTTTCAGGGGTTGTCATATATGGTGATTTTCTAAATTTGTCAGGGCTTCTAAATTGTTAACAATATGGTTGTCCTCATATATATATTCAGTAAATTTGTGTGTTCAACTTGCATGTGTCTTAAGAATAGTTTTTAATGACCTGCCTGTGGTGTCTATTGTAAAATATTGGGTATAATCTCAATAATTCAATTTATAAAGTTTACTAGACCTCCATAAGTCAGAGTTAAATCTTGTTAGATAAACTGAGACTATTTCGTACGTTCCAATAAAGCTTTGGTTAAAATGTTATGCCATATTTATTTTTAATTCTGTATTTGGTTTTACTCTAAAACTGCACTGGAGAAACTACCAAATAAAAACACACACAATTATTACATGCACCACTATGTTTTAGCGAATTTCCCATAGGGAATAAGCTATTACCGTAGGTCTCATGGTAAGACCTAAGCCCGGGACCATGTTACTTTTTCGTTTTGAGGTGCCCAGAGACCAAAAATAATAGTCATTAAAATTTTTATATATATATATATGTATATATATATATATATATATGTATATATATATATATGTATGTGTCCCTAGACACGATAACTCTCGTAAAAATGGTCCGATCGTCACCAAATTTGGTAGAGATGTGTAATCCTACGTTTATTCGGACGAGTTCGAAAACCAGACATATCGACCTACCGTAAGGGGTAGTTTTGGGGGGTTTTGTACCCCAAAAATGGGTTTATTGCATTTTCCATAGGTAAATTTGAAAAATTTTAAATTTTTATTGTGACCATTGGATTTAGCTAAAAAAAACACACAATTTAGTATTTTGAAGCTTTGCTCTATCTCCATTGGTTACCGAGATATTACAAAGTCTAAAGACAGTACATTGTCTTTTGGGGCTCCAATGTTAATCTTATGGAGAATAAGGATGTGTTAATATTTCACTTATTAAACAATATTTTTTTATGAAACTTGCTATTTAGCTTCATTTGGTTGAGATTCATCCATTTAAGGTAAAAAGTCTTGGTTTTTGTACTTATCATGGCAGCAAACCTGCATACTCTTTTCCCATGTTAATCATATGGAGAATAGGCAAACTCTTTTATTTATGGACAGATATTGATAAAACTTACTATATGGCTTTATATGGTCGGAATAAATTTTTTATATGCTAAAAACCTACTTTTAGTGTCCCCCATGGCAGCATACCTGCATACTCTTTCCCTATATTTATCTTAAGGAGAATAGACATTTATTTCCCTATTTATGAGCACGTGATGAAATTTTGTTTACAAGTTTAGCTGGTCAAAATTAATATTACTAATTTGGAAATTCGCTGAGTACGCAGGTCTGCTGCGACGGGGGGTATTTTATAACATTGCACCATTGTATTCATTTAATGCTATTTTATGTGTATATTTTTCTTAAATAAATTTGTAAAATGGGTAGTTTGTAGAAAATAATATTAAAATTCTTCCATGTTAATTTGCAGTTAATCCTTACAGTTTGGTTGTTTAAATCACAATTATATGCCAATTATGTACGTATATCCGCTACATCAAATATTGTACATTTTCCACTTTTTATAATTTTTTTTGTTTTAGTATAAGTTATAATTACTATTTATAGTATTTTAACATATACTTATTTATATATTATTATGTCTTAATTTATTGCTCATATCTAAAGGCTTTCATTCGCATACTTCATATTCTTGTTGTCCATTTTTATGAAAGTTATGTAGAAATTTTTTCTGCTCTTTCAAATAGTTTTTCAGCGTTGAGAAATTATATCAAATGAAAAATTACATTGTTTTCGTATACGAAGTACAGAGTTTTATGAAATACTTTGTATGTTGCCGTCTTCGATTAATGGCTCTATAATTTATTAATGGCATTATATCCAACAGATTATTAAAATTGAAACATAATTTTCAGCATATATAAACATTTTAAAGGTTTTCCATACGCCCCACATAGTTAAACTTGTTTTAGGTTTAGAAAAGATGTTTAGTATGATTTTAAATGGTATAATTGTTTTCTAAATTGTTTGAAACGTTTTATAAATTCTAAATCGAATCTTGGAGATTTTACAATTGCTCCATTCTCAAACATATCTATTGTGAGATCAGAATTGTGGAGAAAACACTCGAGGAAGAGGTTTGGTATTGTGTTATAAATCAAGATTTGTCAATATCAGAAAATCTTGGGGATGGGTTACAAGCCAATACATTGTTGCTTTGTTTACAGATTCAACACATAGCTGGATAATTTGGATAACATCTCATTGTAGCTAGTAGTTAATTGTTGTCATTGTCCATAGCTTCATGGACACATTTGAATACAACATGTATTTTACTTTTTTATTAAAAAGTATTCAGATCTCAAAGACACATCTAGTACAAACTGTAAACGGAATCGTTTTATAAAATATGTTCTAGCAATTCTAGCTATACAGTATTTACTGAGTCATGAATATCAATACTACAGCATAGATCAGTAGTTATGCGCAATTAAGAGCGTTAACGTATGATTCCGTTTTGATGATTATATAACAAAGTTTAAAAAAATAATTATTATTTAAGTACTAAAATTATATTACAATTTAATAAAATATAAAATGGGTTTATCACATAAAAATGTTTTAAAATATTTATTTACAAATAATGATTTAATTGAAGTTTTTATTCAATGACAATGCTTTAATATTCAAAGTGAGATTTTGTGTCAGTTTCATATAGGAACCAACAGTAAAATACATATTAAATATTTAAAGTAATAAAGCAGTTTTAATTCTTAAATTAAGATTTTCATGCAATTATGACTGCAATAATGTACGTATGTATGTTATTTTTTCAGGTCAAACTATTGGAACTATAGGTAATAATCACGGTCGTAATCATCAGGTATTATTTAGAACCCCTCGTATGTAGATGCTATCCATACTACAGTTTAAAATATATGTAAGTTCTTCTATGTTATTATTATTACTGGCACGTGAAAAATGTCATTCATTCTTTATACTGCATCGTAAAATACTTAATTATTTTAAACTGAATAGAAATATGATTTTTAGATACTTTTACTTTGAAATATATAATAAAAATAATAAAAAATATTTCTTAATTTAAAATATACTATATACAATACAATCATATCAATACAATCATATGCAATACAATCATTATCGCATATAGAATACTGTTTGTTTGTTTAAGTGAAAGGAAAGTAGGCCCTGCATAGGTTGTTTTTATTTTTTTTCTTACAAATGATAGAAGAATGAACTTAATAAATAATAAGCTGTTCCTTCAACTACAAAAGTGGAAAATCAATGTTCAATAGCGTTCGAGTTAAACCAGCTTTATAGTTTGTGCCCTTTTTCCCTACCGCACTCTAACCTTCTCTACAAAAATAAAGGTAGGTTTACACTTGAGAGTTTTCCACTCTCAGAGAGAGTTTCGTACTCTCAGGAGGTACTCGCAGAGGTGTTTACACAACCAGCGAATTTTCCAAAATGGTTAATTCCAGACAGTTTTCTGCAAGCACTATTAACAGCTGTCTGAGATTTTTATGAGAGTAACTAACTACTCCCCGAGAGTGAAAAACTCTCACGTGTAAACCTACCTAAATAATTAATCAGTAAAATTTTTAAGTATTCAAAGAAAATTTAATTGCAGTTACATTAATACTTTTAGTGTTATTGCGTTAGTTTTCCTAACGAAGTTAATCTAAACACTAAAAACAGGGTGTCCTCAAAAGAACTGAACCATTTTAAAGTCAAAGACTGGAATCAAATCAGAGACTATGTTTAACGTTCTATATATTTATTTTAAGCATAACGTTCACAAGTTTTATAAAATACTTAATATAACTCAAAATGCGCACCATTAGTGGCCCGGCATAATGCTAAGCGAAATTTTACCTCTTCCCAGGCTTTAGTCAGTACTTCAGGGGATATTGCATCAACACCTGCGACTATTCTCCATCGGAAGTGATTCAGATCCCGAATCCGCACCGAGTAGACACCACTTTTTACTTTTCTGTCCCCCCAAAGGAAAAAATCGATAAGAGCCATATCTGAACTCCTAGGAGGCCATTGGATGGGCCCTACCCTGCCAATCCACCGAACGTTGAAACGAGTATCTAGCGCTTCTCGCACACACAAACTGTAGTGAGGTGGCGCTACATCCTGTTGAAAATAGACAAGGCTATTCTCCATCTCAGTGTCATCAAATCATGGGAAAACGTACTCCTCTAACATGTTACAATAAATGTCACCGTTTATAGATTTCTCAAAAGATTTTGGGTCCTAGAATTTCACCCTGCATGAGGCCACACCATACATTCAACTTGGGAGAGTCACGTTGATATTCAATGAACTCGTGATGCGGTTGTTTATTTGAACTCATAATAACAGCAGATTCTTGTTCAACAAATAACATACGGAAACTCAATGAAGCCTGTGTAAACATTAAAAAGAGATGCCAACAGTCAAAATTAATTTAAACTAAAATATCTTCCAAAATGTTTAAGAAATGTAAAAAAAATTAAACAATGAATGTTAATTTCCTAATGATGCTCATATCGAGTTATACTAAGATTCTAATAAATCTTGAGAATTTTAGCTTTAAATACCTATACAGTATAAACATTAAACATAGTATTTTATTTGGTATCGATATTGCCTTTAAATGTTTCAGTTTTTTTTGTGGGCAGCTGGTATAATAAAAACCATAAAATACTTACCATTATCTGACATTTATGTAAACTGTGTATCAATTATTTTACTATAACTATAAATATCCGATATTTAATAGAAATTATTGTATTCTTTTATCAACTGAATGAATGACCTCCCCCCCTTCTTTCTCATTTTTATTTATGTTTTCTAGTTTGTCTGCAGTCGCTAAATGGACACCTCTAGTCTCTTTATCTCTTTGTAACTCTTTGGCATTAAACTTAGTCATAAATCTCTTCATATTTTCATATGCTTTCATTGCACATTGTTCCTAATTACACTTAGAAAAAATAGTGTTTTCAAAGATTTGTGCACTACCATTTTGTATGTACTAACTTTTCTTTTAAACTTTATTTCTACATACAAAAATTAAATAAATATATAGAGTGTGGTTAAAAAAGAAAGTATACAATTTCTAACGAACAAAGTTAAAACCAGTTTTACATAGGGACAAAATATATAATAACATTAAAAAGAGTATGTTAAAATATTCAACAAGTTATAAATGTTGCATATATGTCGCACGAATCAAATGGCAGAAATAATAAAGTCAAGTTACACCCTCTTTTGACTGATACTACCGTAGGCCTACTAAAGCCCGTTTTTCCATGTGTATTAGAAATTGTATTGTTCTTTTGAACTACACTGTACTGTACTTAACACTCAACAACACAAGGTTTTATTTTTTACCGTAAAAAATAATAATGTGTTTCAATAAAATCAGAATTTGAGAATTCGTTACAAAACTTATGACACTATACAAGGAAAAAATCAAAATTATTGCAAGGGAATAATCAGGCCACATAATCCAAAGATGACCTTTACGGACGCTTGTCATATAACATAACAAGTGATATAATATTGATAAACAACTGCATAAATTGGAGATTATGATGCAGCCTTTCATTAATAATATTATACACATTTTTTATTTGGCTTTTATATTCAACAAGCGCTAATAAATATTATTTACTTAAAAAAAACTTAATATTTATAATTTTCTTTCATAACAATTATTTACGGTACTAAAAACAATAAAAGTTTAAACAATAAACTAGTATACAAGAAGACAAAAAAGGTGTAAATCAAGATTTGTCGATACCAGAAAATCTTGGGGAGAGGCTACAAGGCAATACGTCACTTTATCTTCCTCTTATTTTAATATGTATGAACACTTTACTTAAATCAAGGAATTTTTGAAAATTTTAATACTACTATTTCATTAGCTTTTTGAGGTAATAAGTTTGAGTTGTTGGAGTGTGACAGTTAAAACTGTAATTTTTTTAAATAATGAGGAACAACTGAATAAAACTTTTTATATTCACAATAAAGATACTAAGAGTAAGAACGATATACAAAACTCAATTTTACTTTTAGTTTTTTAATCAATCATTTATGTATCCAGTACTGTTAAGTTATATACATCAACTTTGAAAAAACAACAACAGCTTTCATAAATTTATGACCTAAAAGAACTTAAATTTCATATTCACTCGTGTTTGACAACAGCGTCAACAGCGTGTAACATAATATCCTTATGTTACACTTAAATTTGTACTTAATGTTGTTGTTTATATCTACGATTGTTCGTTTGACCTGAATCATGAGAACCATTAACTTATCGCTACAGCAGTTACACTGCAGTCATGTATGTTACTGTTTATCTGCATTATAAGTATAATGTCTTTTATTATATGTATAATAAAATGTCTTTTATTATATGTATAATGCATCATAAGTATAGTATTTTTATTAACACCAATAATTATCAGTTTTATAATAAGTAGTAGTCTATCATGTATGCAAAATTTAATGTTAAAGCTTTATGATTCCTATTATTTATATTTTTCGTAGAGTTTATTTATTCCTATTATTTATTTATTTTTTATTGTTTATCGTAAATGTCAACTTTACTCTTTCTCTTTCTTCTTTTAACTCAACCTTTTCAAGCAAAATAAGGGGCATTGCATGTGGCAAAGTAAGGTGATGGTCCTTCGACTAAATAAAAACGGCTAAACTCGAGGACGGAAAACTCATTTCGGTCCACGTTATGAAATATACTATTAATAACATTTTGATTTATATTTTAGTTCATAAATAAAATACAATATATATTATGTGTATATAGAAAAGGCCTAATTGAATTATTTACAATGCATTAGATCCACCGTGTATCAATCCTTCATAATTAGGAGTAATATAGCGGATTCAGAGTCCCGTATTAAAGAACTAATGCAAATTTTAATTTCCATCTATGTTTGACTCAGTCATCCTTTTGAAGGCGGGTTTGCCACATTGTTCTTTATTTTGAGAGGCCTTTGATTTGATATGCATATTCACCTATGTTTTTAAGATTTTTTTCTGACTCCTTTTAGACCGTCCCCTTTTGAGGTTTAAGGACATTAAGTATTCTATGAAGTAGACTTTGAGACACAATATGTATTTTCAACATGTTAGTTTTATTACTTCAATACTTTTAAAGACATTATATCGTTTCCAGACTTTTTCCCACTCTGCATATAGGGTGTTTGTAGGAAAATGTTCCAATCATTCTGGAGGCTATTCTACTCATTAAAATAAGCAAAAACGTTGCTATAAACATGTCCTAAAACACTTCCTTAAACCGCTAGCCGCCTTTTTGTCTTTTATACTTAATAATTTTTATTTCCATAACATAAGATTTAATTGAGTTCATATTTGGCATAAACCTTTATCACACTAATGATCATTCTCAAAAAGAATAATGTTATACGATGTGTATTTTCAAAATTGCGGGTGTTTTTAATTTTTAGCTCAAAGTTCTCAAAAACGGAAAATTTAACAAAATTTTACAAGGTACAAAAAAGTTGAAGAATTATATCATCTAAACATTGATATCAAGTTTGTAAAGATCTGACAAAAAATAACGGAGTAATTGAGATTTTTTATGAAAATAACTAAATTTGTTTAAATTTTATTGCGAATCAATGTTTTTCTTTAGAAAAATCATTATAACTCCGTTATTTGTTATCAGATCTTTACAAAATATGTGTTTTTGTTTAGATAATTCCAGTTGTAAAATTTTTTGTCTTGCAAAAGTAAAAAAAAAATAGTTTTTTTAAATTGAGTTTAAATGTTTAAAATTACCGCAATTTTAAAATATACGTAGGAAAATAATCATTCTTTTACTGAAATGAAAATTAGTTCATGCTAAACATGAATTTAATACAACTATCCGTTACGGAAATAAAAAGATAAACTGTTAAACACAAAATTACGGCGTGTGGCTTAGGAATATTAAAAATATATGTTTATAGTGACTTTTTTGCTTATTTTAATGCGTATAATAACTTCCTGAACTATTGGAAAGCTTTTTTAACACCCTGAATCTACATTTTTATGATGATGGTAGATTAAAATTATCTACAAAGAATTGCTTACGAATTAATTGTAACAGAATATCCGACATATTACTGCTAGTCAAGCAACAGCTGTTGTAAACAGCTGATATCTGATAGCCGTTGTTTTTCAAGTCGTCATTGTATGCTGCCGCCTGACTACCGCCTGCCATCAACACAATTTATTGTTTAAATCATTAGTTTACAGAACTAACTATGGTAATATGGCTTTTTTATATTTTTTCCAATAATGTGATGCTAATAATTTGTTATTTTACGAATTAAAACATATTTAGTTCATATATATTTACTTTAGATATAACTGCAAAATTTGTTTTACAAATCATCTTTATCATTTATAATTTTTATATTATACCTAAATATATATAATACTAATTATATGTTAAATACACTTTGCGAAAACTAAAAAAGTAGTTATGTTTGTTAAACGTAAAAAATATTAGCCATGAATTACATATATGGTCATGTGTTAACAATAATGGACAGTATTAAACAATATCCAATATTAGATTCGAGTGTAGTACACATGCATTTAATACTTAGTAGATCCCGGTTTTACAGAATTCTATTGTGATTCGCTTCGTGGTAATTTCAGCCACAGCATTAAATTAAATGGGTCTCAGGGATTAATTCGGACTCAAAACCACCAACCACGGTCTTAAACTAGCAGTTTTCCTCATTAAATTGCTTTACCAAATCAAGTCACAAATTTATTAATCGAATTACTTTTTCTTGTATTATATTACTTCTGTTTATATTTACAAATACTCACAAAATCATTAAGATTACATTTTAATGTCAGGATTTGTCTTTTATAGTTATTTTTCGAAGTTTAAGGGTTCATCATGACAAACTCAATCCGCAGTTTGAATTATGTTGATAAATTTTAAAAATTCAAGGTAGACACAGGGTGATTGAAAATTTAATGTATATTTTACATTTTTGGTATCCCACGGATATTATACATATTATTAGAGATACACCTGAAACACACATTGGGCTAAATGTATATAAAAGTATGCTTTAATGTACTTTAATTTTCAAACGAATCCTTTAAAGTTTAAAGATATTTACAACTAAAAAGATAATTTTTAAATATATAATGACAAAAAAATTGCCATAAATTAATATATTTAATTATGATATTTAACAAATGTCAATTTGCCATATGTAATATCTTTTTGTAATTTTTGTTCAAATATTCAGCTATATGAGTTAGATAGATTAAATAACGTTGTTATGATTTAAAAGTAGAAATACATATTTCCCAAGTGAGTCAATCACATGGGGGGTGGAATCAGTTTTCGACGAATACCGATAATAGATCAAGTTTTGCTGCTTTGTATTCGTAACACACAAATGCGTAGTGGATACATGATTGCAATGCTGCATCCGATAACACGCACAGCATGTATTAAGGGATGGCCGATTATTTTATTTGCATTGGATATCAGATAGTCTATGAAGAGTTTTCTTCTTACATGGAGAGATTTTTAAATTATTTATTAAGTATTATTAATAATTATTTAAAAAAGATGTAGTTATGCTTTATCATTTCTCAAATTACTGTAATGTTAATAAATTTTGCTCAAACATAAATACACACATCCTTTTACATTGGTAGATTATATGTAAATCAAAGAAACACTTACTGTTGATTCCTTTTTATAACAACTAAATTTTTACAAATAAAATAGATATTGTAAAACCAAACAAATTGTAAAAATTCTTAATTCAAATTTTACTAACATAAAACAATAAACAGTCCTGAAGAAAGATATTATTTTACATAGTGATAACTCTGTATCTTATTTATACAAATTACATTCAAATAATAAACTAGTGCATGGACTAAAAATTGGGATTAAAAATACAAAAAATATTTGAAAAAGAAAACCCCGGTTATTTTTTTAAAGTCATGATTAAAACCAGGTAATGAAGTCCGCGGTATTGTAACACGACATCGATGATAGCTCTGTGGGGAAATACCTGGGACATGTCAGATCATGAGCCTCCCACCCGCAGCTGGTGATGGCTATCCGATGCTTACTGGCTGTTACTTAAAACACGTTCGCGTCTATGGTAATTTTTGCAAACCCCTACCAGAATTCTGACATTTTAAAATGTCATAAAATCTTACATCATTGTGTAATAATGGCTCTTGTTTTGTTGTAACATACTCCAAATATATTAATTTAATGATGAATAACTTCGTCATTACCATGGCAATATTTGTTGCCGTCGGCACTGTCGATATGACCATAAACATGACACGTTGAAAAAAAACGTTTATGGCTGTTTATGGATGGTTTAGGCTGTATTATTGGTATGCATCCACCTATGTTTTTTTTTATTACCATTGCTTTAAAAATAAACACAATTACATCGTGAAAAAAATGAGTTGTAGTTTCATATGTGTGTCAACATGTGTTGCCGTCCACACTGATAAACAGACAATGGAAGTAATATGCTAAAAAAAATAATAATTTGAATTATTTATTATAGTAAAAAATCAGTTAGTGAAATGTAATTACATTTTTATTATTTATAAACAGAGACAAATATATTTATACTCTAACAGCGTGCTGTAACACATCAAATTGAATCTTAGTTCGGTAATCAGCCGCTAAGTCTACAAGCAGCACCTTCTGGCGGGGACCCTGCTGATCCATGAATTACACACATTTGCTGGGCCAATTTTCAAAGCTCTATCTAGGATCTTGAATGTGTGATGGATGATTTATTAAAGCAATACACAACGGCAACAAATATTGCTGTCAGGACTGCGTTAAAGACCTGGGTGGCAACAAATGTTGCCTCTTAGCCGCTAACGTGTTTTAATCGTACTCACTCTGGGCTCTACCTGCCTGAAGCCAGTCTACCTGCTTTACATTCCTAAAAAATCCAAATCAAGCCAGTTTCTTTAAGCTGACCCAGGACAACATCAAAATTGAACCAGGTATTCAACCCTTGAAATCATTGAAGCAGAAGTTTAGTATGTCCCTCTTTAATAGAGCTTTTTTATAACCAAATACATTTTGCATGGGTAATTTCATTAATAAATTTAATTGAATAGGTGACGAAGCTGTAAAAATGTATTACTCAACAATCAATATAATTCTGTAATTAATTGTTTTCTATGGAAACGAGTTCACTTTTGGCTGATTCCTCACAACAAAAGCAGCACTTCGAATTTGCTCCCGTTCAGAAAGGTTTTTCAGTATTAATAATCCAGGGTCTAATGAAGATTAAATGCCCTTACCTCCTTGAGATAAAAGGCTGCTATTGTTTAGAGAAACAGCAGCAGGACACAACCTAAGTTGATAACACTGAATTTAATCATCGGAGTTTAGGTGTGGGGCTACCGTTTTAACCTACTGGGTTGAAGCTTGAAGGGAAGCTTTACGGAAAGTTCTGCTTAGTGTTTCAGACTTGGTGGAACCTCTAGAAAGGTGTCCAGAATAATGAAAAGTTTGCAGGACACGCTACAAGAGGATCCACAACAATATGAGAGACTTCTGCAATATTTCATCGGACTTTCTGAAAAGCTTTCTAATGCTTCTACTTTCAGGCTGCGCCTAAATTTTTAATTTCGGAATTATTATCTTTGGCTTAAGGTTGCTTCCTGAAACAACCAAAACAATTTTTAACAAAACATGTTTTTAAGGATACGTGGTGCCTGGCTGTGACTTCTAAATCGCATGGTTCGGACTATTGCTGGGATGGGTGTAGCTAATGACCTGTTCAGTCTAAGGACGGTTTCATACCACCTGTGGCTCCTTGCTAGTGGGGTGGTTGGTTGGGCACCAGTGTGCATGTCAGGCACCTGCACTTACCCCCTCGTGCAGGGACTGAAGATTGCAATTACAGTAAGGTGGGAGACAAAGCAGAAGCACACTGGAGTAAGAACGACATTTAAATTATTAACCTGTTCCATATTTAACAAATTTACCGTTTTTGAGATATAAGAGTTTAAAATTTTTTAATGGCCCCCATTTTGAAAATACACATCAGAAAAAAGTAGTTTCATAAAGAAACATGCCAAGTATGAACTCAATACAACTACCCGTTACGGAAATAAAAATTATCATATGTAGAAAACAAATAGGTGGCTAGCGGTTTAACAAAGCATTTTAGGTAATTTGTTTACAGGAACTTGTTGTCTTGCTGAAGAACATGGAAAAGTTTTTAAAGGTAATAAAAGAGGTAGCTTTTAAAAATGATTCATAGATAGATTGTGTCCCGCAACAATTGATTATAAAACGCCTTTATTTAGAGGGGATAACCAACGAAAAATATTACAACAAGATATGTTCCCCATCTTGATTCGTTTAATATCTGTTTGTCCGTATGTATTTTACAATTAATCTATTATATATTTTAGATTATTTCATTTACAGAACTGAAACTTCAAACTACAAAACCACAACTATATTAAATTTGATAATACACCTCCACGGAATTTTGTTATTTTATTTATTTATTCAATTTTTTAACGGCATCGCCATTTTTACAAGAGAATGCAATGTTAATACATGCAAACTTATCATAATTCTACAATAGCCCAAGCAAAGTGGAGCAATTCAAGATGATAAAGATATTAAATTGACATAATTGTGGTCTGGCGTGCTGACATGCTCAATACTACAGGTAGGAAATTGTATTTTGTAGTTTTGCTGTTACAGAATGGTGTTCATTTAAATTTATTGAGACTAAATATCTCCAAAACTAAAAAGGTTTTTAAAGCTTACAGGGTTGTAAAAATCTAATAAAAAACAACATATGGTAAAGGGGGATACAAAATCATGCAAATTAGGCATAAGTTTGCCTGCAAAACGTGTGTTTTTGTAAAAAAAAATCCTGGGTCAAATCTTTGTGGTTGAACTGTTTCAATATATAATATGTTGATTCGTAAAATTTACAACAGTTTTTGTTCATAACAAAGTTTTAAAATCCTTTCAGCTTTTGAGATATTTTTATTTGAAAATTTAAAATAGCTGTGAATTTGAAACCAGAACAGTTAGAAATGTCAAAGTTAATTTGAATTTGGTTTCTAGCATATGCAAAATATGTGAAGAGCTTTAATTGCATAACTCGAATAATTACATAGTTATATTGGACTAATACGAAATTACATACAGGCAGACAGACAGAAAACTAATAGAGATGAGACTGATGTTGTAGTATTCTACTGTATTTGTCTGCTTTTACCTACTGAATAGGCTGATTAAGTTTGCTCTAATGGTTGGGGACATCCTGTATAACTTGAGTAGTGTAGAGTGAGTACCCTGAAAATAATCAGCCAGTAAGCATCGGATCGCCTGCTGCGGGTGGGAGGCTCATGATGTGACATGTCCCAGGTATATCCCTACAGAGCTATCAGCGATGTCGTGTTACAATACCGCGGGCTTCATTGGTTTACCTGGTCATTGGTTAAACCATTTAACTTTATCGATAGGAAGCTTAAATACCATGGTTTGCCAATTCCAAGAAACGCTTAAAAATAATTTTTTAATATACAAAAAATCGCTACTACCGAAATATTGATATATATATATAATATAATACATATGTAATTATATATATATATAAAGTAAATGATTATGAATAAAAAGTAAAAATGAAAAACAGGATGCTCTGGTTATATCTCATATATATATATATATATATATATAAAATATATATATATATATATATATAAAATATATATATATATATATATATATATATGAGAGAGTGACAGAGAGTGAGCGTAGAGAACGAGATAAACCTGACGAGCGGGCGAAGCCGCGGGAAAAGCCGGTATGCTATAATTAACCATACGATACAGTACAATATATTGTATACTGCCTAAAATATATTCAGATATATTAAGAGGTTGATGTTAGTGTTTTATGAAACTCGGTAACTCTTTTTGTCAGATAGTGTAATGAAAATCAAATTGAAAAATCAAAATTTCTAATCAGATTGAAATCAGATTGAAAAAATCAATCCTATGGAAAGAATATATTAATAGTTAAGAAAGAAAAATCCTTCTGTAAAATAACCATCGATAACTTTCATATTCTTTATTGGGACCAAGGAATCAATTCCCCACAATTGCTCTATTTGGGCTATCGGAAAGTTGGAGGATTATAAATGAATGAGGTTCTATTTGTAATGTAAGTGCTGCAATCTGTGTTGATCAAATCAAACTTTCTTATCCAGCGGTTTTAAAAACAACATGTAATAAGAAATCGAATTTTATATTTACCTTGGATTAGCATTGTATTTTCATTTTTTTCAGTTTACCTTATTGCTTTAGAATTGCTTAGATCCTTCTTTAGGCATGACAAAAGAGTGGTTATCATTTAAATATAATTTATTCGTTTTCGTGTGAAAATAGGACAAAGATTAGAATTTATAAAATCTTAGCTAATTTGACGGACTATTGGGCAAAGCCCTAAGGTCGTACAGACAATAAAAGTTGCTAAGATCCTTAACACCACTCTATTTCAAGACAGAAAATATGTTTGTAACAAAGTAAAACCGTTTTTGTGTGACTGGCGGACAAACTGAGGTACATAAGTGTCACAGGGAGGGACAGAAAGACAGAAAAGAAGACAGAGGGACAGAAATTTAGATAACATTTATTTATTTTTCTGTAATGCATTAAGGCTCTGCTCTACCTGAGCCCGAATGCCGAATCGCGCCCGCGGCCTTAGCGCTAGTCGAGTTTTATGGATGCAGAGGTTTACTAGAATCGTGTTTTAAAATTAAGTCATTAAGATAGAGATTGACTCTTAACTTTTTCTAAAAGTAAGAAGAAGGATCTCGTCTTCTCTGGTTTTAGAATTTGTAAATAGCATTTATAATTTCAGTTTTAACTGTCTAAAATCATCTGTTTTTCTCTAGTGGCAAGTTTTACAGATGCAGAGGTTTACGGGGATCGTGTTTTAAAACTAACGAATTAAGCTAGAGATTAGCTGTTAACTTTTTTCTAAAAGTAAAAAGACTGATATCGTCGGCTCTAGTTTGGAATTTTTAAATATAATTTCTAATTTTAGCTATAACTATCTCAAATTATATGTTTTTCTCAATGCAAATGTTTTTTTTAGAATCCTGTTATCTTCTGTTAAATGCAGCCTAGAGCTATAACTAAGGTGTCATATTAAAGAAGTACGGTGCTAAATTTCCTTTGTTACACTTTGGTAATATTACTTTGGTAGTTTCATAAAAACTGATGGAAAACTTCAGTTAAAAATCGAGAAAAACAGATGGTGTTAGGCAGTCATAGCTGATATTAGAAGTTTTATAAACAAAATTTTAAACCAGAGCCAACTAGATACCGGGGTGGTCCCGGGCTCCGGTCTACCCCTGGCGGGCACCCAAATGCAAGGGTTTTTTAGAATCGTGTTATCTTCTGCCAAATGAAGCTTAGAGCTATAAATAAAGTGTCATATTAAAGAAGAATAACGGTACTAATTTCCCTCTGTTACCAAGATATGTACAGATAAAATTCTAATTGTATTAATATATATATATATATATATATATATATATATATATATATATATATACATTAACGTAACTATTCAGTCATAAGTAAAAAGATTTTTCCTTAGTTTTGCCCATGTAAAACAATAATAATGTATTTTGGACCCAACACATAAATGTTGTTTAAATGTGGAAGTTGCATCCTGTGCTCTTATTTACTGTAGTCCCAAGAGAGCAGTCAGTTGCTGCAGTGCTATTTTCTCATGAATTGGAAGCTATCCTGCGATTTTTCGGGATTCCGTTACAAAAAAGCTGTATTTATTCGATACTTTTTACTATTTCTAAAACTAAAATTATATAAAAAATATACTGTATAACAAACTATTATAAAATAAGTATTGGTAAAATATTATAAGAAATACACGACTTCACAAACTTTATAACTTAGTAAAAAAAACGTTAACTAATATTTTATTTAAGTAACGCATAGTAAAACTAAATTATTTTATAAAACATTTCTACTTTTTATTTATTAATTTTTTTGTTTGAAAAATATGTTTTATTGTTTACATAAATTAAGTTAATCCGCAATTGATTATTAAATATAACTGCTGTCACCAAACTACTCTAATTTGTTCAAGAAAGGCTTAGCTTGAAGCAAGGAAATTGATTTAATCAATAATAATTTAATTTAAAATACCTAAATTTGTTTCTTCAAACAATTTTTTCCATCGTCGGATTTAATACAATTATTTCTAACCATAGCTATTTTTTCAGCCATTGAATCGTAAAAAAATAATTGCTATTATGATGAAAAGTAAATAATTAACCAAACATCAAACTTAACTTTAATTAATTACTAAAGTTTTCCTAGTGTTCTTTTTTGATAACAACACTTATTTTCACTGCGTGATGAAGCTTTTTGTAAACGGACTATTAAAAAATTATTTATTATTATATTTATAAAGAACACATATATTTGTTAAACAATCAAGCAACTATGATACGAATGTATGGAATGCAGCGGAAATGCCCTTAAACTGAACTAACTGAAACTTGGTATGAACGTTAACAAGCGAACAAACTCTAGACAAATATCCTGGAAGTAAGACACATCGCCAATTCTCCTTACGAACACATACACAAATGCGACAATTGATTTCTCTAATAGTACATTCATTAATTCAATAATTATCGACAGTGAAATGGTTCATAAAATGAATGATGGAATGTAAATTTTGAGCGTCACATAGTGTATTTAAATTAAATCAGTTTAATATTGACCTTAGTTTTATTTTATTTGTATAATTTTTTGTGTAAATCAATTGAACTATGGACTTAAACAATCCAAATTGCTTTTATCAATTTCTCTAACACCTTTTTTCTTCTCTACAGTAACATCATTTTTACAAAATTTGCAATTCAATTCGGAGCTAGTTATAATAATAATAATAAATAAAACAATAATCTTAAGTGATGTTGTTCGTGTCAAAAACATTCCATTAAATCTGTACGTACTCCCTGGGCTAAACGAACAACATCTTTGGCAGCTTAACTATCACGCGTGTGATCTTTTAGCTATATGCTGGCTGCCCTAAAAAGTCCAAATGGCCCTTTCCGGAACCGCATTGGAAATGTAGGCACTGTTCTGAATATTTACGTTGCTCATCTGAACGGTGAGTTCTAAATAGATCTAAGAATGATTGCCTCAGCAAGTTTTCCTGGAAAAAACACCCTTGTACTAGCACTAGTCCGGGCTCTAAACAAGTTGAGCAAGCACTGAAAGTGTAACGAAATTTGACTTTTGATTATTGTTGAGACCATTTAGTAGATATAAAAAATCTATGTTCGCACATTTCCATCAGAGAGGGCACAGTACAGGGGACGCCCCCTAGAGGAAGTTGTAAAGGAAACATATTGTCCTATGTCATGTTATACATAGTTTTAAAGGCATTTGAAAGTAGATTACAACGCCACAGACCCGATCTCAAAAGGTCCAATATAACGCGAGTTATTGTGTTTTGAAATGTCGGTTAAATGATTTTATGCGAAGTTTGACTGCTTACCGAAATTAAGAAATTTCTTTCAGTTAAACAGGATCCTATTTAATATATCATTAAAATTTGAATGGTCTGATGCCAAATCGAGCTTAATATCATAATGGAATCATAATAGTTCGTACAGCAATTGATTACTGCAAATGAAGACTTTAAAAAAAATTCAACTTAATTTTCAGGATCTTATCTAACCTTAAAAAAGAGATAAATAGAATCTAAATAAAATTGAAAACAATGCCACAAACTCGAACGTTCGAGCCAGAAATGGCAGGCAGTCAAACTTTGCAAAAGATCATATATTACTGAAATTTCAAAATGCAATAATTTCAATAATGCAATAACTGGCTGGGTAGCTGAGTGGTTATAGTGCTCGCCTTTGAATCCAAAGGTTGTCGGTTCGATCCTGAGAAAAGTTAATAGCTTTTTAAAGGTTCGATTCCGGACCCAGTTGCCATTTGTCATTGGGCTATTAATTAATGATGCTTTCTAACAACTGGTCGATGTTAGATAGTAACAAGACTGGGATTTGGACCGTTCCCTGTCAAAACGTTAAAAATGCCACTGGCGTTGAAAGACACAAAATAAAATAAAATAACTCGTATTATATTTGACCTTTTGAGATCGGCGTTTTGGCATAGTGATTTAAATTCAAAAACCTTTAAAATGATATACAACATGACACAGGCCAATACAGTTTCCTCTATGACTTCCTCTAAGGGGTGTTCCCCGTGTTGGGCCCACTCTGGAAATGTGGCAACATCGATTTTTTACATCAACTAAATGTCCAAAACAAAAATCATTAGTTAAAGTTCGTTAGACTTTCAGTGCATGCTCAACCTGTTTAGGGCCTGGACTACACTGCAAGAAGCGTATATTTAAAACTCGCCTACGGCTCGATGGGGGCTCCGCCCCCATGCCCCCTATAATGGTTCCCCCGAAGTGTTAGTAGACAATAAAGAATCGATGCCGAAAGGAAATTGCTGTTAGTAGTTTAGAGAAGGTTAAAAAATACGTGAAAACAACGAATAGTCAAGTAATAAATGTTGAAATAGAACAATTGTTGTGAAAGAATTTCAACATCGTGAAAGTATGCTCCTTTTCAAGGGTGAAGGGGGTGAGATACTGCCAAATCGCAAAGGACCGAACTTGTAGAGCGTCTAAAATAGAACAAATTATCGGCGAAATATAAATTAATATGGCAGTAAAATTTTCACTATAAAGTAATTTGCAAACACTTTACATGAAAAAATGTCAATAATTTCGTGTTTTTTTTTCAATTGTTTTGGTCTTAAATTTGATTGAAATTGATCAATGGCTTCTAAAATAGTAAGAACTAGTTGGGTCAATAATATTTACTAAGTTTGAGGCATCTGTGCACAATAATAGTAAATAAAAAACATTAAAATAGCGAATTGTTTGTGGAAGAATGTATAAGTTTGAAATTACACCCCTTTTTAAGGGTGAAGGGGGCGAGATACTCCAAAATGTCACAATACCAAAATTGTAGAGCGTCTATAGTAGAATATAGTAATGGTGAAACATATATCAATATAGCAGTATATTTACCAAGTTTAAGTGAATCACGAACACTTTACATGAAAAAAATGTTAAAGATTTCGTGTTTTACGATTTTTTCGACTAAACTTAGGTTGAAATTGGTTAATGAATGCTACTATAGTTAGAGCTATATTAGGTCATCATATGTACTGAATTTTAAGCATCTATTTGCCAGTATGGTAAAAAAAACTTATTAAATCAACAACACTTTTGTGAAAAGATTTCAAAATTTTGAAAGTACGCCCATTTTAAAGGGTGAGATACGGCAAAGTTTCACCGGACCAAACTTGTAAAGCGAATAGAATAGAAGGTAATTATGTCAAAACTCAAATTGATATTGCAGTATTTTTGGCAGATTAAAGTAAATTACAAACACTATACATGAAAATACCCCCGTCGCAGCAGACCTGCGTACTCAGCGAATTTCCAAAGAATTATTGTTTCAATATCAAAGAACTTTGTGGCTATCTTATATAATTAATAATCTTTACAAGGAAATATATATAATATATTTAATGGCATTATATTTCTGAGTAAATTATTTTTATTTAATAATTTATATATTAATAACTATATTGCAATAAATGGCTTTTTTAACAGTAATAAAAGTGCATATCCAAAGCTTCCATGCAAAAGGAATGATTTGTTTACAAAAATAACAAAACATAAACATTTCAATTTTGACAAATATGCAGAAGACAGCTGATCAGCTGATTAGGAACAGATACCTTACTATCTCCATCTCTCTTGCTCCCATTATACACTTATTTTCCATGAGAATACCATGGGATTTAGCATGTAGGTTTGCTGCCATGTGGGTTTTTTATGAAATCTTACTCCGTTGGTCGCGCCCCTTACTGTGACACCAATGGTCGCGTGGGGTAGTGTCGTACCCCACGTGTGTTTTTTCTTTAAAAAATAATCTTACGTTACTTTTTCTTTAATTTATGTTTTTATATGTTATTTAATACATCTTTGCATATTTCTGCTTGCTAAAAACACAGTTTGGGTCTAGTTTATGGAGAAAAATTGTTATAAACATGTGAATAGGGTTTTGATAAAAAAGAAAACGCGGAAATGCACAGAAATAATTTTAATTTTAGAGAATAAGTATAATTAATCACATACACATGTATTATTTAAAAATATATTAATATACATACATATATATATATATATATATATATATCATTATATATATATATTAGGTTTTTTAAAAAGGTTTCTTTAAGCCGTTATATATATATATATATATATATATATATATATATATATATATATAATATATTATTTAATAATACGTCATCCCTAGCAATGTTTATTTCCAGATGATCCTCTTCTACTTCTTGCGGATCTTCAACTCCCAACACACTTTCATTGTCACTATTGGTTTCCTCCAACCACAGTCGCAACTGAGCAGTAGCACCTTCACTCATTTTTGTCATAGAACCGAACTAACACGGACGAAAAATATGCAAACTATTGTTCAAAGTGTAGCACAGTTGGTCGCGTGGGGTATGCCGCTACCCCATGCCATGCAGTAGTATTTTAAAAACAGTGTGAGCAGCCGCACAGTTGAGTCAGACATCTGAAATGACACTGACGTCTTGATGAAGAGTTGAGGGGAAGGTATTGACCTGCTCAAGGTCAGGAGTGTTGCCAACTGTCAATGATCAGCAAAACAAAATCACTGGAGTATGGGACTACCCCGCGCGACCATCGGAGTGTTAATTACTCACCACCTAGTGAAGGTTCATACAAATTTTTACTAAGATATGTTGATAAATAAGCGGTATATAACTTTTTAAAAATTTACCCATAAGAATAACATGGGAAACTTGATTTGAATTTCCTCTACAACCAGTTAAGCTATTTTAAAAATTCGAAATACTAAATTGTTTGTTTTTTTAAGCTCTTTTAAATGGTTTTAGTTAAAATTGATGAATTTTGAAAATTAGGTCCAAAAATGCCAAAAACCCATTAAAAACCTTCATAAAACCCCGTTCCCATAACCCGACAATGCTGGTTCGCGAACTCATGAAAATAGACCTGGTCTTACACCTCCATACCAAATTTCATCAAAATCGGAGGTCCCCTTCAAAAGTTATCAGTACCACGGACACACACACACACACATATATATATATATAAATATATAAATATATATATATATATATATATATATATATATATATATATATATTTATATATATATATACACACATATATATATATATATATATATATATATATATATATATATATATACATATATATGAAAATGAACGAATGGTGTTTTTGGCTTCTGGGGACCTCAAAATGAAAAAGTAAAGTGGTCCCGGGCTTAGGTCTTACCATGGCTACTACGGTAATAGCGTATTCTCTATAGGGAAATTCGCTAAAATGTTAAGGATTTTGTGTTTTTAAAACCTTTTTAGGCCTCACCTTTGGTGGAAATTGCCCACTGGCTTTTACTATAGTTAGATTTAGTTAAGGTCATATGTACTAAAGTTCAGGCACGTATCTGCCATAATAGTAAATAAACAATGGAATTCAGTATTAAAATAGCATATTTTTTGGAAATGAATTTAGAAATTTTGAAAGGACACCCCTTTTAAGGGTGAAGGGAGTGAGATATGGCAAAACTACACCTGGATAACTTATATAGAGTGTCTGATTTGTCCGCTCTGAAGCCATGAATTTTCCCTCAGATTTTAGGTAGGACCTCTCGTTCAAAAGTTACGACCTGGTTTTACAATTATTTTGGACTGAAATTAGATTAAAACTGGCCAATGGCTGCTACTATAGTATGACCTAGTCAAGGTCATAATATGTACTAAATTTTAGACGTCCATGTGCCACAGTAGTGAATAAAAATATTGAAATAACTTAATTATTGTGAAAGAATTGTGAAATTTGAAAGTACGCCCCTTGTAAGGGTGAAGGGGGTGTAATATGGAAAAATGTGTGAGGACCAAATGTGTAGAACGTCTAAAATATAATACAATAATTGAAAACGTACATCGATATAGAACTATATTTACCAGATTTAAGTCAATTACAAATACACTATACGTTAAAAATGTTAAGGATTTTGTGTTATTACGAGTTTTTTGGACTAAAATTAGGTTGAAATCGGCCTATGAATGCTATTATAGTTAAACCTATATGAGGTCATAATATTTACTAAATTTCAGACATCCATTTGCCTTAATAGTAAATAAAAAATATTAAAAAAGCGCAATTTTCGTGGACGAATTTTAATATTTTGAAATTACGTCCACTTTTAAGGGTAAAGGGGATGAGATACGGGACAATGTCAAGGCACCAAACTTGTAGACCATCTAAAATACAGTACAATAATTGAAAAATATTTATCAATGTAGCACCATATTTACCAGATTTAAGTAAATTACAAACACTTTACATGACAAAATTTAAAAGATTTCGTGTTTTTACGATTTTGTTTTAACTAAATTTTGATTAAATTGGCCAATGAATGCTACAATAGAAAGGCTACTATTGGGACATTATATGTACTAAAGTTCAGATATCTATTTGCCAAAATGGTAAATAAAAAAAATAAAATAGCACAATTTTTGTGAAGAAATTTTGAAATTTTGGAAGTACGCCCCTTTTTAAGGGTGAAGGGAGTGAGATACAGTAAAATGTCATATGACCTAACTTGTAGAGCATTTAATTCCCAACTAACGATTTTCCCTCAGATTTGAGGTAGGACCTCTCGTTCAAAAGTTACAGAGAAAATAGAAAAACCTTACATATTCAAATATTTTATTTTTACCCTTTTAATTTTTTTGGAGGGGTTGAAATGGAAAATTGGTGGATTTTAGATTTTTCCCGATGGTTTCTGAACAATAGCCACCTACATGCCAAATTTCAAGTTTGTAGCATAATTGGAAGTGGTCAAACATTTTGATTCTTGTGAGTGAGTGAGTGAGTTACACATGCGGGTGTATAGTTATTTAGACTCGCCTACGGCTCGATGGGGGCTCCGCCCCCATGCCCCCTTAGGGGTGTCCCTAAATTCGTAAATTAATAAAAAGTCAAGTATGAAATTGGTTAGTTCCACGGAAGAACTGAACAGCCAAGACAGTAACAAAACCGTTTAATACACACAATTCACAATCGATAGTTAAAAAATCTTTGAAAATCTCCTATGAATCGGTTTTAATAACTCTTCGTAGTTAAAAATTTATTAAAATATTTTGATTGTGAAATAATAATTATTTATTATGGGTGTTATGCTGAATGGAGGGACCACTCCCCAATTTGTTGCCCCAATTCCGTAATTTCTGTAAAAACTTGATGCAGTGAATGGGCTTGTTGAGGGTTATTAACTCCAATGTGTTCGCTGAATTAGTTTGTAAATAAAAAATTCGAGTGTTAAACAGGTTAGCTTTACCAAAGAAGTGCACAGTCAAGACAGAAACAAAAGGCTAATGCACACTTCTCACAATCAATAATAATTAAAGCTTTTAAATTCGTCAAAAATTGTTGCAATAAATCAGTGAAAACAATAAAATATCATTAAAACGAAATAATATAAAATCTGATAAACGAGATAGAAATCACAAAATACTCCAAAATTTTAAAAAGATTCCCTAAAATCCGTGAAGGAACTTACTAAAAGTATGTAAATTAGTAACACCAACCCCGACAATAGCTGAATTCATATTTTTAATAGTCTCTTAAAAGGAGTTAAGGTCCCCAATTTCAAGTTTTCGGTAACTATTCTGGTTTACGAGATACCAAAGGTCTCTTTATCATCCTGTAATAAATCTGTATGGAGATCTAATGTGTAGAGATACGGCAAAGTGTTCTGAAAACTGTAAGCCATTAATAAAATATTTCAGTCATATTCAGCAACATTTTTTATAGGACCAATCGTTTTGTCAGTAGAGTGGAAAAACTGAAAACGCGATTGCACCAAAATTAGTCTGGAGATTTTCGAAAATTGGTGCGATGTACGACAAAAAGTCACAGGACTAAAATCGTAGTTCATCCAATTCATTACCGTAGTAGTCTCAAATCTATGAAAGGCCTAACCGTTTAGCTGCTAGAGCTGAAATACTAAAATTACGATTTCTCTAGTTGGCCAAAAGCCACTACTTATTTATCACAAAACGGGGAAAAAGTGAAAAATGTATTTTGAGAGTAAACGGAAAGAGATACGGCAAAGTATGTTGGAATCAAAATTGTAGATATTAAAAAGACCTATAAAAGTTGTCACTTAAACATTTTTGTAGGACAAACCATTTAGTCGATAGAGCCCTAAATCTAAATATAAATTTCACAAAAATCAGTTTGGAGGGTTAACGGTACGATGTACGACAAAAAGTCAAAGGACCAAAATTGTAGATAATCCAATTCCCTATCGTAATATTGCCCTCAGATTTCAGATTAGACTAATCGTTAGGCCGCTAGAGCTGAAATACTAAAATTACGATTTCTCTAGTGGACCAGAACCGGTATTTTCCCACTACTTACGTTCACAAAATCCGGAAAAAGTGAAAAATTTATTTTTTAAGTAAACGAGAAGAGATACATTTGGCAGCTAAAGCTGAAATACTTAAATTACGATTTCTCTAGTGTCCTAGAACTGGTGTTTTCCCACTACTTAGGTTCACAAAATCCGGAAAAAGTGAAAAATGAATTTTTTAAGTAAACGAGCAGAGATACGGCAAAATATATAAAGGGCAAAATTGTAGATATTTAAAACATCTATCGAAATAAACCTTAAGAAAATTTTTACGGCCATCCGTTTAGTCACTAGAGCCCGAAAACCGAAAACGGCGTTTCATTAAAAACGCTCTGGAGGCTTAACGGTGCGAGATACAATAAAAAGTCAAAGGACCGAAATTGTAGAAAATAAAATTCCCTTTCGTAGTATTGTTCTCATATTTTAGATAGGAAGAAGCGTTTGGCCGCTAGAGCCAAAAAACTAAAATTACAATTTCGGAAGTCCGCCATTTTGAATTTCTTTAGTAGGTTAAAACTAAAAATTTGCAAGTATAAGATTTTATCCTTAGCATTGACCATTCAGGCTAGACGTATGCCAAATTTCAAGTCTCTAGCTTAAATAGATTTGTCAGATATTCGTATCCCATATAAGTGAGTGAGTCAGTCAGTCAGTTACACATGGGGCTGTATATATTATAGACTCGCCTACGGCTCGATGGGGGCTCCGCCCCCAAGCCCCCTAAGAGGGTTGCCCCAAATTTGTTAATTGCTCTAAGTCTCAAGTACCGAACAGGCTAGACCCCCCTTCTAGGGGTTGACCTAAATTTTTAAATTAATAAAAAGTCGTGTTTAAAATACGTTAGTTCCACGGAAGAACTGCACACTCAAGACAGTAACAAAACCGTCAAATACACAAAATTCACAATCAATAGTAAACAAAGCTTTTAAAAAACTCATATGAATCGGTTTTAATACCCCTTCGTAATTAGAATTCGTTTAAAAGTTTTGAGCTGTGAATTTATAATTATTTATTTAAATATTTTAGGTGTTATGCTGGTAAAAAAATATACTTTAGATTAGACGATTGTTGTTGTGTTAGATGAAAAGAAATTTCAATTAAAAGAGTTATAGTTGTTGTTGTTGCTATCATTATATTTAATCGTAGTAGTTATGGTAACAAGTATTTCTCTGTTATCCTATCCTATAATATAATACAAGCTATGTCTGAAGGGATGTGTGTTCCACGATCTCGAAATGTAGCTGTTAGATTTTTCTTAAGCTTTGCACGAGTGTTTGCCCACAAATAAGTTTAGAAACAGCCTCAGTCCCAGGAAAAATCGAAGTTGGTCTAAATTTAAGTTTAAAAATCGTTATTTTTAACATTGGTCTTATAGGTTGCTATTTTGGTAACGAAATAACAACTAAAAGTAAACAAAAATAAAGGAACATAAATTTTAAGCAGTTTTTTAACAGCTGTTATCTGTGAAGAGTCTGGTGTAGATTTAATAGCTTGATTACCATGACACTATAACAAAAGTCAATTAAAACCAACGAGCAAGGCTCGTTTAACCTGGTACTAAATAGAGATACAATTATGGGAAAATTGGCATAATCCCATGCCTGACCCAACTCAAATAAAAACTTGTAAATTTCAGGAGATAGAAGAAAAACGTTTAAATCACTGAAATAGCGTATAACATTCAAATCAATGAGCGAAAACAAGAATTAAATAACATGAAAACAAAATAATAGGAAAGAATAAAAACGGGGTTGATCCGCAAAAAACCCCTACTATTACAAACAACTAATTATAAGAATATAAAATCGAGACCTGTGAAATAATAATTTATTCATAAAGACCTGTTTGTTTTGTTCAATATTCATTTAAAAAATCTCAAAAACATATTTTAAGTGTGTACTAAAATATAATGTAAAACACTGAATATAAATAAAACAGAAAGATAATAATTACCTGTCTATTAATTATCATACAAAGTAATAGAAGTTAAGGTCACGGCACGAGCAACACAGTAAATTCATTGAATGCGAAATTCGGCCGAAAGCTTAACTTGGGGTGAATTTGAATTAGTAATCTGGAATGAGGTGAAAATGAAACGAGAACCTAACATTTAAATCTGTTCTTTTTGTTCAATTTTTATTTAAACATTCTCAAAAACATATTTATAAGTGTGAAAAAAATATCTAATATAAGACACTGAATACAAATCAAACAAAAAGATAATAAATATCTGTCTATTAATTATTGTACAAAGTAATCGAAGTATGTTACGTTAAGATCACAGCTCAAGCTTCACAGCAAAATTCATAACGTTAAGATCACGGCACGAGCTACACAGAAAATTCATTGAATGCGTAATTCGGCTGAGGGGTTCTCATGGGGTGAATTTGAATAAGTAATCTAAAATAAATTGAAATTAAACGAAAACCTAACATTTAAATCTATTACTTTTGTTCAACACTTATTTAAACATTCTCAAAAACAAATTTTAAGTGTGAAAAATTCAAATATAAGACACTGAATATAAATCAAACAGAAAGATAATAATAAACTGTCTATTAAGTATTGTACAAAGTAATCGAAGTATGTTACGTTAAGATCACGGCTCAAGCTTTACAGAAAATCTATTCAATGCGAAGTTCGGCGGAGAATAATCCCGTGTGAATTTGAATAAGTAATCTTAAATAAATTGAAACAAAACGAGAACCTACATTTAAATATGTTAGTTCAGCTAAACAGTTATTTAAAAATTCCCTAAAACATACGATATTTATGATGTGTGTAATATATAAAGGAAACGAGCTTTCAATGCAGCATAATCTCATTGCTATTTTGAAGTCAAATGGATAACGGTTTGTTATATATGAGGGATACTAACGTTGCCAACAGCAAGGAAGCAGGTGTAGTTAAAAGACATGATTTAAATACAAGCGAGAACTAAGCGACTATTCACCCGCCATGGGAAATTAATTCATAGTAGGAGAAGAAAATTCACCTTTGGTAAACATTCAAGATAGCGCATATGCTGCATAAGCTACAAATTAGGGAATTATCACTGTATATATTATCTAGTATAACCCTGGGTCCCTGGTGAAATAACCCGCTCTCAATACAAAATAACGCCGTAGTTTACAATATATATTAGAGTCTATCCATCGAAGGATACAATGAGTATATCAAACACGGGTGTAGTTGAAAGAGATCATTTAAACGCGAGCGAGAACTAAACCTGAAGTGTGATCTACGATACCACGCGGTGATATACGCTGATACGGCTGAACTACGTTACCGACAAATCTATATTTATTACCTTTTTTATAGTTTAAAAGTAAAAAAGTTGTAGTTTTATGATTTTTCCTAAATTGAAACATCTCAATGAATGTCCATGCCAAATTTCAAGTCTCTATCTTAAACGGTCGCTTCAGGAATTTAAGATCATCAGTGAGTCAGTCAGTTACACATGGGGCTGTATCTATATTAGAGTCTATCCATCGAAGGATACAATGAGTATATCAAACACGGGTGTAGTTGAAAGAGATCATTTAAACGCGAGCGAGAACTAAACCTGAAGTGTGATCTACGATACCACGCGGTGATATACGCTGATACGGCTGAACTACGTTACTGACAAATCTATATTTATTACCTTTTTTATAGTTTAAAAGTAAAAAAGTTGTAGTTTTATGATTTTTCCTAAATTGAAACATCTCAATGAATGTCCATGCCAAATTTCAAGTCTCTATCTTAAACGGTCGCTTCAGGAATTTAAGATCATCAGTGAGTCAGTCAGTTACACATGGGGCTGTATATATTATAGATATATAGAGAATAGTGCGCGGGGTATGAAAAAGAGGTGGAGATCCCGAAATCAAAATCTGTCATCGGTCCTGTCATCCACTAAAACGACCATTCTAAGATGTTTCAGAAAAGAGTACAAACCAGCATGGAGTCAAGAGTGCGAAGGATATTTACAATGAGATATCTGACACTACCAACAGAGAGGTTGTGGATAAAACAATAAACTCTCTCAAAAACTCAAGGAGAGGGAAAGTTTGAAAACTGTTGCAAACCTGAACATCACGAAGTGGTGTAGGAATGCTTGGTCTCTGTTAAGAAATCCCTCCGCAGGTGAAGACGCAGCCTTACAGCCTTGCCCAAGTGAAATCCCAAACGCAGCCCCTGTCTGTCTAAACCTATGCGTATACGTATGCAGACCGAAACATCAAATTTAAAATTAATTAAATAAGGGAAAGTTGGCAGTTTCATTGGAAGTCTCTAGACGTTTCACATATGATGAGCTGGAAGCGTCAATTAATGTGATGGAAATTGGCAAAGCAGCAGCTAAGATGAAAATTTCCCGGAGTTCATAAAACACTCGGGATCAATAAGTTGTACATTCTTGGTCACTCCCGATTATGTGTAATATCACTTCAGTTGAAATTAATATATATAAATATATATAAATATATATTTAATTTACCTGAAGCAAGACGAAGAGATACGCTATTTAGTTAATATGTGTAGATCATATCTGCTACACAGTTAATCCATGATTATCTACCCCAGTTAATGGGCCGATTGAGGTTCCGAAAACCACAATTCGGTCATCTTCCTAGCTGATAATATGCAAAATTTAATAAGCCATAATAATATTATTAAGATGATTGTAGACTTTTTAGCAGCCATGTCTAGTATTTTTAAGTTTTTACTAATTGAATTTGTAATAGTTCAGCATATATATAATTGCTGATACACATTTATGGTTTTACATGCTTTATTGTCTTAACACAAATCTGCATCATTGAGGAGTTATCATGAAAATGCATTAATTTTAACTGACCAACACATGCATAATTATCAATGAGTTATTGTATATAGTTTATTTTGAAATTATTAGTTCAAATTACTCCGAGTAGCAATCTTGTAGTAGAAGAATTTTAATTTAAATAGCAGATGACTATTAAGATTTTTATCATAGTTTAATAAAGTCCAGGGAACCATATTGAAGACCCAGCAAAGTACAATAAACTTTGGTCTCTTATTGGATAAATCACTCAAGTCCCATTTCAAACAGTCCTCCTATAAGTCCTCCTATCTTATTGAAATCAAATCAAAATGCACTTGATTGAACCTGTTAATTCTTGATGCACTTTAATGACTTGTTGACTTTAATGACAACAAGTCATTAAAGTGCGTCAAGAATCTACAAAAAAACAAAAAAAAAAACATTTTTAATCATTGCGTTAATTTTTTAGTTGTTTACACGTTAAAACTATTATATTATACATATTTAAGGGAAGTTTAATATAAACAAATAACAATAAAATCGTCAAATTATATTGTTCAAGCAGTAAGAATTATGTTATCATTTAGATTATTTCAATATGACATTTCAATGCCAAAATAACGTTTTATAGCCCTAGAGCTGTAAACATTTAAATCGATAGTTATGTGAACTAAGAAATATATCCATCCAGTGTCGCTAAATTATTTTCAAGCACTCACTACGTTATCCTATATTCTAATACAAGTAAGGTATGTACTATGTATGTATAAACACGAATCTAAAAAACGCGGCTATAACGATTTCCTCAAGCTTTCCAGATAACTTTGTTCTGGGATAAAAATAATATAAATAAAGGTCTCTATGTCAGGAACAGTCTTATGAAGCTACAATTTTAATTGGAATTAAAAATATTTTCACAATGGTTTTATACAGTTAAAAACCAAAGAAATAATGAAAACAACTGACTAAACTTTCAAAGTGCAGCCGACGTTTTTAAGTATAAATGTTTGGTTTTGAAATGCAGCCAGATAGTAAATTATTAATAGGCACTAAAGTAAAAATAATAAAAAGTTTTACATTTTTTTACTGCTTATTATAAATTATTTGATGGATAAAATATTTTGTTAAAGTATAAAACAACTGGTTAACTTATATGATTGTAATTTCAATTTAAAAACTAAAGAATTAGGCCTCGTGACAATTATGAAATCAGCTGCTAACCAAATAATTATAATCTATGTGTTACATATTCAATATGTGGTTCAACTAATGTACACTGGAGTGTATCAACCGTAGGCATTCATCAAAACAGTCTGAAAGGCGAGTGAGCGAGGATAACGAGCTCGTCTTGAACACGTATAACAAACAAGTCTTTATGCACCTGGCATTTTAGCGTAACGCATGTAACTGATATTACAATAATGAATTGTTTAAGTTTACCGAGCAAATGGCAAATGTTTGGTCCTCATGTAATCTGGCTAGTAATTGAATACATGTTTTAAAATTTATAAAATATTTTAAAAACAACTTGTGTTCAAATCAACTTAAATTGTTGCATTTCGATCAATCTCTCTTGAATATTAATAGACAAGCATTCTTCTTTTCTCCCCTTTTTTCTTAGCTTATGGGCAACGTAGGAAAAATTCTAGCACATCTTTAAAAAGGTGGTGACCTGTAGATGAGCAGGTACACATTATAATTATTGGCCCCCAGGGCTATACCTTATGGGAGTTTAAAGTTTCAATGTTAATTTTATGGATGAAGAGTAATTGATTGAATCATGGAACATTTGTTGTAATAACCAATGCTAACAAATCAGGAAGATGTTTAAGTTTTTTGATTTTTTTTAGTTTTTTTTTACTAATTGTGTCCATATCAACTGAAACTTTGGTAGCATTTCAACCAGAGGGCTAACACTAGTATGAATTAATAGGTTTTGTCAACCTGGTTATTGAAATGGTTTTAATATTTTTACAAACATTTTCTTTTAACCTTATTTTTACAAACCTTTTGACTGATAATGTTTTACAAGTATGATTTTTTTTGTTGATGAGTACACAGCATTTTAAACCAGAACTTATTATGAACGTGATTTAAATTGGTACTTTCTTTTTATTTATCAAATATTTTAAATAACGTATAATTGAATGAAAATCCAATCTATAGCTCTCAACTAATTCTCACATTCCTAAGTAATGACCAACATCACACAAAAAATTGTTTTTATAGGGTATGATTTAACGAATATGTATAAGACTTCTCGGGGATAAAAACTTATCCTTCAATACAAAACAAGGTAACTATAATACGACATCCATAAATACAGCAACATCTTTTCACAGAGTATTCACTGAATTTCACAAGGATTTTAAAACTGTTTGACTGTGACGTTAACAAGCGGAACAAACTCTTGACAAATATCTTCCGGCCCAGGGCAAGACAAACAGCGTCCACTCTCCGCGTCATATACGAGCTGTAATGCCCACGTTTCTTTCAAATTGACAAGTTTTTGTCGTTTCGTGCAAGTTAAAGTTAGAAAGGCCAACTTTATTGACTTAACATTATTTTCATTTATATACGGGGTACATCCTTTTAAAATAAATTCCTAGAGGTCCTAATTAGCTCACATTTAATCGATTAGTAGATAATGTTTTAGAAGAAGAATATATAAATAGCTTTTTTCAGTTTGTGTAGCTTATACATAAAAGGTAATAAAACTGCCAACATGTTAAGTTACTGATCAATGGTTAAAATTATTTAATCTTTAATGTTAGTCTTATGGAAAATTTAATTTTACATTCAATTTTAGGATTAAGTAACAAATCAGTTAATATTTTACATTAAAGAAGTCCTCTTTCTTATAAATCACAATATTGTTAATCCTCACTTTCGAAATTATCAGTAACAATGATGAGTGCGAGGTCCGACGATCCGACGATGACAGCATAGACTGTCGAAACTAGTCACCATAATGTAAACAATGTAATAATAAAGTTTTGTTTTGTCGTAAAAGTGTGTTTATCATTGTGAATTCAACAACACGTGCAAAATGATCATCAAGAAGCTAAATTATCAGTGTCTGTAAATTTTCCAGCGACCTGAGAGCCTGTGAAGTAGGCAACGCAAAGTGCCAGTATGCGGAGTATTGAAAATCTCGTACAGACTGTCTGAAGGAACTAGTGTGATATTACCAAACTTAGCAATTGTTATTGTTTAGAACATTGTTGCGGACATTTTCCATCACTGATTAGTAAACAAAATTCATGACGTTTCGTGATCTGGAATCTGTTCCCGTCTTCAGGTGGATGAAATACCTTAAAAATAATAAAATTAGTAAAAACACAGGCATTTCATCCACCTGATGACGGGATCAGATTCCAGATCCCGAAACGTCATGAATTTTGTTTACTAATCAGTGATGGAAAATTGTCGCAACAGTTTTATAAACAATAACATTTAGCTTTTTGGTTCACTTTTATATTTTCAAATTCTTCGTCAAATCTGGATGCTCTGAAAAATGATCTAAAAATCAGGAACAATTAAAGATGTCAATGCGGATTTTCCTTATCAAGTGGTCAGGAAAATCTGCTTGGCAAAAAACGTAAACTAAGGAGATAGTGTATTATCATTATAAAAAAAAAAAAAAAAAAAAAAAAAACTACCGTAAAAAGTAATATTGAAAACGTATATTCTATTTCACACATTCATACCGATTGGCATTTAAAACCTAGAGCATGCTGTTATAAAATCTCCAAGAAAGCAAAGAAAACTTTATTCGAAAGAGGACTTTATTCTTACTCGAGGATTTAGGTCTGAATAGAATTGTTTCATACACTCCTTCATTTACAACCATATACAATTAATTGACCTTGTACTTAATCAATTACTAAATTAAACATGTCAAAAATTTGTTGGTTATGGTCGGTCAACCATCAAAAAAGTTTACAAAATAATGTAAATTGACTTAATAATCGTTCTTGCTCATATATAATCATATTTTTGAGGTTGGGCACATAAAAAACTAAACCATATCGCAATGGAACAATCAGCTGCTGATGTTACGTAAAAGAGTAAGGTAAAAAACACCTTTGGACAATTCGTCTGAGACTTCTATTGGGCCAATTTACATGAGGGTTGCATTACAACAAACGTTTTCAGTCTTATATTAGCAGGTATTATTTGTATTTAGAAAAAATACGTTAAATCGGCAAACACAAAAAATAATTTTTTATGAAGATTTAAGATGGGAAAAGCCTACATTTTCAATCCTTTCGACATTCGTCTGACACTTCCACTGGATCGAATTGCATGCAATGTGTACTAAATAAAAACTAACATTTTCTATATTAGCAGATTTTATTTTCTCTAACGTTATTTTACTTCCTTAAATAAAAAATATTGCAATTTAAAAACCTTTACAATAAATTTATTTTACACGCTTTCAATTAGCTGATTGTAAACACACGAGGTGTTTGTCTAAATATAGTAGAAGAGGAAACGCAAGAAGGATTTGGTTTAGTATGGCCAGTACATAAAAACGTTTATAATCACTATGTATTATTCTTTGAATGGAAAGAACAAAAAAAGTCTTATACTATTTAAACTACTCAATTTTATATCTGTTGGATTAATAAAATGAATAATTTTTGATTGTTAAATTGTTTAAAGCTAACTTACTTAATTATGCAAAGCATATTAATTGGAAGGAAATAGCAATTTAAAAAAGTAGACCCTACATTTTACACACCATCTCCCTAGCAGCCTAGGGCTTCGCTCGCCATGGCTGAAACTGGACATGGAGTAACGACGGACAACGAGTTTCATCAAAAGCTAAGTTTTTGGTCTAGAACATATATTTTAATGGGACTCATGTTGTATTCTTAAGAGCTTATTGTGCATCACGCTTGAATTTGGTTGATTAATGTATCTCTTTATGCAATCATTGTCGGTGTTTATTGAAACGGTCATAGATAAATCCATTAAGAACTCCAAGTCATTTCGTTTAACAATGTTTGAAAATTCAAGACGAATTACTAAAAAAAGGTTTTCAATCACCCCTCATAGTTTATTATTATTAAAAATAAAACTTGAAATTTATCTTTGGTAGGAATTGGTGCGTTATATAAATGAAGAGTTCATTTTAATAAGAGCAGATACGAAGTATTAACTAAATCTAATAGTTTGTTTACATAAAAGTATACAACTAGTGGAATCGCTTTATAATTAATAGATAACATCCACAGGACACAGCGATATCCACTACAGCTGCCAGGTTAGAGCCGTTTATATTTTAAAAGGTCGTACCAATCACTTTACGGTTGAAATAGCTCAATTACTTTAAACTTTCAAACCAAATTGAATATTGGTTTGAATTTATCTTACCTTCTTAGAGATATCATGGAAAAGTAAATGTGCCTGTTGCCACGAAACATGCAGTGTACCGTGGAACAAAACCATATTGAAATGGGTAATGTGTACTTCTATAAAAAATCTCTACTAAAAACATAAAAGAAATTTTGTTTAAGGTCTATTATTAATTTATATTTTATGGTTTGAATTTAGTTATGGTAATCATAGTTGTAAACATATGTTTTGACTATCGAGAAGCCAAAAAGGTAAAAATGTGAAAATTATATCTCACAAAATAAAATGTTGGTAGATATACAAGCATTTATGAATTTAGTAAATACACATTGATTAGTTACATAGTTTGTATTAATTAAATCATAATAATAAAACAAACTGTTGTCTACCAAAATGAAAATACCAATTAATAATGTTATCATTTAAATTACTAATTTAAGTTTTATTAAGTAAATAATATCGCTAAAACTGTTTGTTCAATACAACGTTCGCAAACTTCATTTATATTTTTTACGGTATGACTTTATTCGACATAAAATATTTGTTAATTTGCAAATAAATGGTGGTTGTTTTTATTTAATATTCTTGTTCATGAAGTTACAATAGATACATATCCAAGAGAAAATCTGTGTCATAGGCGTTGATTAGAATTCAGTATTGCGATTCCTGTAATCAATGCAATCTCGTCAGCCTGATACCGACTCAACTGATAGAAACAATAATCAGCTTTCCTCGCTACTGTTTCCACTGTACTGAGCTACTCGCAATCATGTATTTGAATGAGATTATAGATCACGTATTTATACAAACAATGCGGTAATACTTGCGCGCTATTGTTGACGGTATTTTTTTAAACCATTGACAATTCATAGAAATACATTACATGCATTGACCAAATGTAAAACACTGTTTACATCAACTAATGTAAGATCTAACTCGCTTCGATTGTGTTATAAGCACCTCATGAGTGGCGACATTCTAAATAAATCGTTGCATACACTAATTTATTTAGTACCAACATTAATCTGGTTTAGTATTAAATAAAATTAAATAATAAAAATGTAGTACTAAGTAATTTATAGGTCACCCATGCAAAACGTAACCACAATCGATGTCGCTTGATATAATCGATGTTTTGTCTCACATTAAATCACACCTTTTGAGGCTAGTTAGATAATATCTAAATAATGAATCGTAATGGAACAATCAGCTAATGTGCAAACTGCGTAAGCTATCTATATATTAATAGCCAAGCATGTTTCTTTTCCTCCTTTTTTCTCAGCTTGTGTGCATCGTAGTGAAAATCCGCGCATACCGTTAGAAAGGTATTGTGCTGTAGATGAGCAGAATCGCGTTATAATTCCCACCTACCCCCAGGGCTATGCCCTACAGGCTTTCAAAATTTCAATGTTAATCTAAGGGAGAAGGATAATTGATTGGATCATGAGACACCTGTTGTAGCAACAAATGCTAGCAAATCAGAAACAGATGTGTCAGTTATAAAACTAATTGGCTCAATATTTTAATACTAACTGTATTTTTTTTTCGAATTTCGACCAGTGGGCGATCTCATAGTACTTATTCAATACCCTAAGGGTTATTTATTTTTTTTATTTTATTTATTTATTTTTTTTTTTGAGTACTCCACCTACAATTTTCAACCGATATTTAAGTTTTTGATATCGTTGTATAAGGCTTGGTCTGTAGCTGTTTCCGCCAAAAAATTATGAAAATCGGACATAAAATAAGGGCGCTATACACAAATTAAATTTGATATTTTCGTGTTAGAATAACATTGGGTTTGGGATGAACATTTTAAACATCTGTTAACGTACAGATGTAAATATGTGTAGATTTGTTATGATTACTGATATTCACAATATTGGATTGGTCGGATGTCGTTGATTTAGAACTAAATGTTACTTTTATATCGTTTTAAAATAAATTGTTCCATTTAGAGCAACAAGTAGACTAGATTCTATTTTACCACTGCTTTCGGCAAATGCTGAGCTATAATCTGTATTTTAATGTGGCTCTTGTTTCTTTAAGAGATCAATATGCAACAGGTTTGAATTTGGTTTTGAAATGTCAATTTTTAATGTTACTACCTATGAAAGAAGTATATACTTGAGTAAGTTATACTCGTAATATCCTTATTACAGTAGTGCTTATAGCAACGGTTACATATAAATATTATAATCATATAATATTTATATGTAATATTAATTTTTCATTTTATATTTTCATTTTAAACATTTATACATCGTTACCCTCTGTTCTTATGGTTTGAATAACGATAACTTCCGTATGTACTTAAGTATTGTACAAGATAACTTTACAATTACAATATTTAAACTGACTTTTTGAGCTTATAGGCTTTATAAATTTAAAAATGAGCGTTTGAATAAATTTGGGGAAAATAAAATTGTTATTAGGTCACGGGATACAAATTCAGTTGTGAATCATTTCTCTCTCACAGCTTACCTTCGAGAGGTGAGCATCAATATCATTTTGAGTGTAAGAAATCACGTTTCCATTCTGCTCAGATTGGAGGTTAAAAAAATCGCTTTGATTGTAGGCCTGGGATTGGTGGGCCCAACAAAAAGATCCCATGCCTTGTTATGTAAGACATACTATCCCGGAAATTATTATTATTATCATGAGGATAAATATAAAATATTGCCATTAACTATTATTGCTGTGTTACATATGAAAACGCTGATCTTTATTGAAACTATACCCACAAGGATATTTTCTAGTTTTTCTATAAAAGGTTAGCATCAGCTTTTTTTTTATAAGGTACGTTTTGTAAAAGGGTAGCAGACCTTTTTATAAAAGTCTTCCCTTATCAGTTGAGAGACAATTCACAGTTATCAACCATCCCTGTTTTACGTATTAAAACCATTGAATTTAATCAAAACTGCTTGGGCTCATTTTTATTTTAGTATTATTATAATTTTACAATATATAAATTAATATAAAATATCAAAACAAGTAAAAATAAATAAATAAAACAGAATTAAATTTTTCAAACTTTCTAAAAATTTAATTTTGTTGACTTAATAACACTTATTGGTTTTCTTCCTAAATTATACCTTAAGAAAACTGCAATATATATGTAATATATATTATATGTATTATTTATTTAATTCAGATTATTGATCAGTTATTTTTTTCATTTGTACATCCAACGATCCAACCAAAATCAACAAAATAAGTAATTTAAACCCCAACAAACTTGATATTATTCCCTTTTCATGAAAAATTGTCCTAAGTTTCCTGAAGCATCTGACCACTCTAGACTTTTACCAGGGCAGCTCTAGTAGTCATTGAAACTATTTAACCTATAATTTAATTTAAACGTTCTAACATAATATAGGCAGCCGCAGTAGCTTGGTGGTATATAGAGATAGAGCTCTGGGTTATTCTCCAACGGGTGCGGGTTCAACTCCCGGCTCGAGGACAAAAATATGGTTAGGATGACACGTTAAGCCGTTGATCCACCTGAATAGAAAATAAAAAATGTGCAGGCCTCTGTCACTTGCAGACCTCCCCAAACTTAAAGCTATTCGATATATTATTACCTATAATATAATAAATGTGTTACTAGTAAGTAAAACAGTATTTTATAATACAAAATTTATCTCATATGTGTCTCACAACACATCCCAACCAAATCAAAGAGGCTTTAAAAACGATAACCATTATTGAAGATTCGCAATCAAGTACATTTTAATTTGATTTCAATAAGATACGGGACACGCAGACTGTTTGAGGGGGATGAGTGATTTATCCAATAAAAGACCAAAGTTAATTGGATTTTGGCGAGTCTTCAGACTGGTCTTGCAGATTGGATTAGAGTTTGCAGATCGCTTTTTAATAGTGCTCTGATATTAACTGGTTATTAATATTTTAAATTAGACTGGTATTTGTTTCAACTCACAGCGATGCAAGGTCAGTTATTGAGCATTATAGAACGAAAGTAAATGTGTTTCTTTATTAAGTAGTCTAACATTTCAATATATTATTAACATTCGATTTATTAGTAGTTTTTGTTACGAGTCGCATACATTCAGTATAAACTGAAGGTACCTTCAAAATCATTAGGTTTTTAAAGTAAGAAACCTTTATTTTAATTTGACATCCAAAAAACTTATTAACATGAACTGTATTTAATAAACTTTTAATTTTGGCATAATATATGGGCTGACGGAGAAAGAAAACAAAATGATTCACAATTTGGAAAATTCTTTAAAACATTAATTTATGTTGTGCAATGGTTACTTTCACCCTATTAGTGCAATTGTTTTGCCAGCACCGAAATTCTTGCTTTTGAAATTAATTTTTAACATAGTAATCTCTTAATTATTTTATTTTTACAATGTCATTTTAAACCAAGGAATGTTTAATATAAAAATGCTTAGGGGATTTTCTTTAGTGTTTATTTTAAGGTAAACGTGGTATGTAGAGGGAAGCCCTGAATATAACTTTAAAGTTGCGTTTCATTTTCAACCAAAATTATTGAGTTTCGATGTAAGCTTAATGTAAGCTTTAAATGTTAGGAAAAACGCTAGTGTTTAAAAGAAACTTGTATTTCTTAAAAAACGACTATTTTCTGCCATTCTTGACCACATTATAAGGAAACTACTTAAAATTACTATAGTCGTTTTAAAAACTTTTATCTTTAAAAAGTTTAATCCCCCATGGCTCTATCTTGTTTTTTACCACTTCTTTAAACAGCCAAGTGATCTGGAGGCGTTTAGATTAGTTTGTTTATTGTTTAAAATGATTTCAAAAGGAATCTTTTGTTTCAACATATTATTTTTCTATCAAAAGTGTAGGTTTTGGAAACAACTGTTATGATTTTGCGACGAAAAAGTACTGAAGCATTTAATTACAAATATATATATAAATTGTTTAAACTTTTATCCTATTATCAAAACAATAATTCATTGCTTTTTTGACTAATTAAAGATTATTAGCATAAAATATTATAATATTTCTAATAATACTCACAATTATTGTGCATATCTTTTGGTAACAGTTTAAATGGCAGTACAATAATACAATATTACTTTTAATTCTGGTTATATTTGAATTAACAAATTAAAATATACTAACAATAACAATCTAGCTTAATAGTGCGTAAACATAAACAAGCAGAAGTTCGTTAAACGTTCGTGGTTAAGGTTGCTGCGAAGTTCAACGACTTGACTGGATAAGTGACTTTTTGTTTTATAACTGGAATGTCAAAGATTGGGACCACCTATTCATTATTCTGCCGGCCACTTTTTGCCCCCACCGCTCCAGTAACTGGATTGCTTCTAGAAACCAGTTCCACTCCGATCGGCGTGTTACGATTACGTCGCCAATCCTGAGTCATCCCCGGCGGCCGAGCCGACGTAGCCAGTTATCTTCACGTTACTGACAGTTTAATTGTTACCTGTATGAAAATTAAAGACTAGGGTTTAGTTTGTACAGTGAACGACTAGTCGGGTTTAGAACAAAGTGTTTAAATTAGTGTATTGATTTTTACAAAATGTAAACGTTAGTTTGACAAAAGTATCATCGTGGAAAACGGTATAAATTACTTTTACACTTATTGTGCAGAATCAAAATTTCAGAAGCTATTTTAGCTGTTTTATTAAATATTTAAAATTAAACATAATCACCAATGTATCATCACTTTCTATTTTTATTTCAAACTATAGCTTAACTTTAGTACCGCATTTATAAGTGCAGTGAATCAATCTCAAAAAGGTGTATACCATGAGCTCGTGTAAAAAATATCTTTTACTTTTTATGACATTTTAACAAAAATATTTTTGGTTTAGTTAGCGTCAGAAATAAGGAGTGGCCTAATCATATTTAACACTCTCAACGTGTAGGAATATGATAACCATGCAAATATTCGATTATATGGATTTCTAATTTTCATGTTTTTTAAACCGTCCATCCAAAACTAACGATATTTTACCCATCGGAGTAAGGTGTTTAGGAAATATGTGCTCCATTGAGATGGTCAATTAACTTATTCATCCCAACTGATAGCCTTGCATTGACCCTCGGACCTTTCAAATACAAAATTAAAAAAAGTAAAAGTTGCATTATATAAAAGTTTATCTGATTAAACAAATTTTATCTATTTGAGATAAGCAAGTTGCCAAATCAGGTTTAGGGCATATTTGTTTTCTTTTATGTCAGTCATATATAAGTTGTAATCACATGTGTCATCTAGTACAATACAAGATGAATTGAGCTCCCGGCAGATCTTACGAAGGTGGTGGGAGGGGCTGTCACTTATGAATGCCTTAAATATGGCTCGAGTGTTCGAACAGGTTTGGCGTCAGGTGGAGGTAATGACCCAGCGTCAACAAATTTCAGAGGTCTTTGACTCGACCACGCCTCTCCAGGTATCAAACCCCGAAAACAGTCACAGAAACAGCAGATCATGGAAATAGCGGGACGACCGTGAAGATCTTTGATGACAAAGAAACGCTTCCAAGGGAAAAGAAAAGTAGTTGAAGTTCATTTACAAATGCTTTATTTTTAAATACAATATTTTTTATTAGAACCTGATGAAAACTATAAGAACAAAATTAATTTAAAACATGCTAAACATACCTTTTTTCTTACTACAATTGTTTGAAAGATTCCAACCAATACTATCTAAACTGAACTAGCTAACCAATAAATTTACTATCACACAAATTGCATTCTACTTGTTTGGTTCACATAACTAGACAAGGTGGAATGATTAGTTTTATAACATATCTCGACTCCTTTTTCAACAAACTTTTATTTTTCCCTTTATCTATCTCTGATCTCATTGCTTTATGTATTGTTTCTAAATTGACTTTTTCCCACATTGTATTCCTCACTTAATTTCAAATCTTTAAAACCACCTGTTTAATTTTTAATATTTTTATTGAATTCAATTTTAACTGTTCAAGAAAACACATTGAGGATATAACGGGTCTTTACTAAAATTGTTAATAAGTGTAAAAGATAAATTTTCAAAAGAAAAATAGGATAAAAAAGAAGAAAACTAGTTTATTAGCCAATATCGTATCAGCTCATAAATCGTACCACCATTGGTTCAAAGTTATGTTATGAGCCATCCCAGCGTCAGCGTCTACTCACTGTACTCACTGTTGTCTCAACTAAGTGACAAACATGGGTTTTGAGACCTTGAGTCAATGAAATAAATTTTTAGATACTTATTTGTGTTTTTCGGTCTTTTTAGGCCAGATTGGTTTTTATTTCTAATTTATTTATTATTGATTTCAGCAGACAAGTTAGTAGGCCTATATAAAGTTAGGGAGATTCTATACAAAATGCCTAAACCAAACTCAGGAAACATTGTAGATAAAACTTTTAAAGTCAGTTACACGAATTTTACAGTTTTAAAAGTAAAAAATGTTACATATTTTTTTAAAGGGTATTAAATGAAGAGTTTATTAATATCTATTGTCAAAAATTTGATTTTTGACAAAAAATTGTACATAGTTCCCAATAAAATAAATATAATCCATTAATAAATTGTTGTTATTTTGTACATTCAAATATTTTTATAATTACAGTACAGTTTAATTTTTATTCTTTGATGTACATATAGGTATTTTTCATACGTATTTTGCTATTAAAATGCTATACATGGTAAAGACACCCGTTCTATACTTTGAAACTGTATTTTGATAGAGGTAAAACAGCATCCGATCTGAGTGGTTTTGGACATTGGCAGATGTAAACAGTTAAGATGTTGTCAACCCAAGCTTTCGTTAATGGTTGTATAAAAGGTTCAAATTACATCTACCATTTAATGTACATCTAAAATTTGATAACAACATTTAAAATAAATTTCTAAAAGTAAACGTCGTTACCAAGAGTTATTAACAGTTGAAAAATAGGCAAGAATAATTGAAAACAAATGTGTTAAGTTGGGTGCAAATGTTAAAGTCGCCATAAAATTATTTTTTTGTTGTAGTTCAATATGATATAATGTAGAAAAGTGTAAAATTTTATGAGTACATATAGCTTCGCAATCGACACTGAAGTTATAAGTTTTATGTTTTTTTTTTTTCTAAATTTGTTTTTAATATTTTTATAATTTGGGTTAAAACCCCGTTTACAAGGGGAAAAATCTAATTTTGGAATTCATAAATGTTCCAAGCTACTGATATTTACCTCGGTGAACATGTCAGCGCCAATAAAATGAGTGATACAAAAACTAATTACAGACATTATGAAAAACTAAAGAATTTTTTCTTTATTTGTTTAAATATTATTTTACCTTACCTGCAGTCTGTGTGATGATTTAAACTCAGCAAAGTATCGGGACAGCATTATACATGCTATATGTGACCGTTCATGTTTGTCCCTGTAATGTCGTCGCCCAGCATCGAACCTGGGCACTGGCTTGTGTCGCCAGCTATACAACTGAGCTTCCGCTCCGGTAGTAAATGCCTGTTTTTTACGTTGCAAAAATTTTTGAAAAATTACAATTATGAATTAAATTTACAATAAAAGAATAATAATTGAAAGAAACATTATATTTTGGATTGAATTAAGGAAATATAAAACGTTTAAAATGTTGATGGGACGCCTAAGAGAATACTGACGAAAGGAAGGCTTTGTTGGGAGTAAACGGTTATGGCTAACGGTCAATTGAACAGCTGGCCATACTGCCTTTGTGCCAGCTCAGGTAAGAGGGCACAAAAGACTAGTAATGCGATGAAGTAGTTTCATTCAATGAAGAGAGATAAAGAGTAAGGTGAATTTTAGTTCATTATTACTATAGATAGGAGGGTTCTCAAGAGTACTCTATGTATTATACTATTATATGAAATATAAAATGCTAATAAATTTGTAAGAACTTATCTAATTACACATACAGTTTGGTCTTAAGCATATTGACAACATTTTACCAACATTTTTTATTTTGGCTCACAGGGAGTCAATACTTTTTAAGGTTGTATACAACCAAATTTATCTCTATAATATACATACATAAAATATGTTTGTAAAAACTTTCCAGAGAAAAATTACAAAAGTAAACGTATCCGACCGATTTTGCTAATTTGGGTGTATTCAGCTTAATTTCCACCTGTTTCCGTTATAGGTTTGTTGATTAAGTTTAGTAATTTTTATTATTTGACGTATTCTTATGGTTGAAATGTTTATATTTTATTTCGTTCGACGTTCCCCTGTACATAAAGTTACGGAAATGATTATAACAAGTAAAATGTTAAATGTAAGAGCCATGCATTTTCAATTTAGTTTCATAATATTTTCACAATAATAAAAAAATTCTGATGTAATCCTGTAAGATATTTATTGTATTTAAAACGATAAACTTTATGTACAAAATAACTCAATGAAAATATTTAACACTTTCTGTCGATCCAGTTATAAATAACGAGCCCATCAAGTGAAGAACATTGATGTTTTAGTAAACAACATAAATTCAGTTCTATAAGGTTATTTTATTATTTAAAATTAATTTTTATGGATTCATTCAATGATTATTTGTTTGCCAGTTCTCAGTAGGAGACCGACTGCGAAAGACTCTGATTTTGAACAGGCATAAATTGTAACGGTAAAGGCCCACGCTCTTGGCTCTTGTGTTTGGTATGCGAGGTACAACAATGATGCTATTGGGCTGAGAATTCGCTAGAACTCGTAAGGTCAACGCAATATTCATGAATATTTAAAAACAATCTTAATGAGCTTATAAAATCAACCTTTTGAATTTTAGATGAATAATTGTTTTAAGCATAAGTGAGTGATAGAATTAATTTAAAATTACATATACTTACTTAATTGTTTGATGAACAGCAATTTAATGTAGGCCTATTATTATTATTATTATCATAGAAAAGTATTTTTAGGTTGAATGCAGTCATTGATTGTTGATTGGTCTACAAATTGTTGCGTTGTTGTCGTATAAAATTTATCCACCTTTAAAACTTGCCAAATCACATGAATATTTCATTGTAACTTTTATGGTAACCTTTTTTTATATTCCAAATTATTGATAGAATTTAAATCAAATCTTAAAACACATTACAATAATAAACAAATTAAAACTAAAGTAGATCAAAACGTTTTAAAATGTATTAACATTGAAAAATATTAATATTAAGGGGATTCGGCACTCGAACAGGTAATTTTTTTAATTTATGACTTAACAAGAATTATTGTGTTTTTATTATGTTTGTATGGATCTAATTAGAATATTTTTTTGTAATTTTAACCTTTTCGAGATGTACATTGCATAAAAAAATTAAAATCCCCTTTTTGGTCAATAATTAGCTAATTTCTTTAACTTAATATAAAATAAAAGCTACTACGTATATTTTAACGCTTTTGGTGTCAAATTAAAGGTACTAAGAACACAAAAAATTCTTGTATTTTCACAATCATAGCTTTAGTGGTAATATGTAAACCATCTATGCTTTTATTTGGTTTTTAAAATAAAATTGCCATCTAGAAAAAAATTATTTACAAAATGTAACAAGTCAAATTGGTTAAAAAAATACCAGAATGCCTAGCAACTATTGTCTTGATAACCTACAAAAAAATAATTTCATCTTCTTATCTTGTATGGTTCTGAAACTAAATCCAAATATCTTCCTCAAAACATGGAAAATTCCCTTAGCGGGTAATCGCAATGAAAGTTCGGCAATAGGCGAGCATGTAATGGTTAGGGAACTATATCTCTTACTTATATGGAAATACTGGGTAGGCTAACTATATTTGTTCTAAATAAAACAAAAGTCCTAGTAGCCCAGCAAAGTCTAAAAATATATATTTTTATTGTTTATTATCATAGAATTAAAAATAAATAAAATTAGACCTAATTAAAAAAGAGTGCATCACTTTGTATAGTTGCAAATAACACCCCAAAATACTCTTGCAAACAGTTTTGTCTTGTAGTATTCTTGTTCAGAATTGAATGTAAAATAAAAATGAGCAAAAATGAAAAAAAATCTGAAAAATAAAATTTTTGTCATTTTGAGGGCCGATTCCCCTTAATAGATTAATTAGCCTATTATTTAATTTTTTCAAGCATGAAAATATGTTGACAACCTCACAGTAGTTTAATTCAAGTAACATGTATTTCCTAGACAATGTGGAAATGTTTCGTGAAGAACAAAATTATACGGGAGCGGTAGCTCAGTGGTAAAGTTCTGGCCTCACAAGATAGCCCCCGGTTCCATCCTCGGTGACAACATTTTGAGCCAAACATGAGCGGTCACTTCTGACAATCATAAATTTAATCTTATCTTTTCCAGATTATACATCTTCGAATGCCTCTTCCTTTTTATTAGAAATAAACACATGTTTAACTCCCGGAACATTAAGGCCATGGCCCGTGAACGCCTTCCATTACCTAGTTGCCTTCCCCGTAATTTAACATTGTTTTTATTATTTTTATCAAAGCAACGTGATTTAAGAATTTTGTAAGGATTGCGAATGACCTCTGTTAACACATGAAGTTTATTTGTAACGAGTAAAATGAATGTTAGAATTATTAGGGCTTAAAAAACGATAAAAATTAGTTTTAAAAAATTAATCACTTTTGAAAGAACTAACACTTAGTGATTGAATTTCTATTACATATTTAAGATAGTTAATGGTTTATATATGTATATTAAAATTCCATCGGCTTATTTAGAAGCAAGCCGGGCCCTAACCATGGCTCCCCCACCGCCATAGCCCTTGAAGGAATTCCATTACCTAGTTGCCTTATCCTTAAATTGACATTATCTATTTTTTTATTCAAGCAATGTGATTTGGGAATTTTGTAAGGATTATCAATTACCTTTGTTAACAACTTATGGTAAGTTTAGTTTTAACTAATAAAATAAATGTGAGAATTATTAAGGGTTAAAAAATGATATAAAAAATAATATATAATATCGATAACTTTTTTTTAACTAGTTATCACGAACCGATTGCATTCTATTTCATGTTTAAAATATTAAGTCTTTTATCATACATTAAGGGCCATCGGCATACTCAGAAGCAAGCCGGGCCCTAACCATGGCTCCCCCAACGCCATGGCCCGTGCAGGCCATCCATTTCCTAGTTGCCTTCCCCGTAATTTAATATTATCTATTTTACTAGCGAAACAATGTGATTTTAAAATTTTGTTAGAATTTTCAATGACTCTTGTTAACAACTGATAGTAAGTTTAGTTTTAACTAGTAAAAATAATAGAATTATTAGGGGTTAAAATTAGATATAAAAATTAATTAAAAATATATTCATCACTTTTTAAGGAACTATCACGAACTGGCTGCATTTCTATTACATATTTAAGATAATCAATGTTTCTTTTTATATATTAAGGGCCATCTGCTTATTTAGAAGGAAGCCGTGCCCTAACCATTTCTCCCCCAACGCCATGGCCCGTGAAGGCCTTCCATTACCTAGTTGCCTTCCCCGTAATTTAACATTATTTATTTTTTTATTAAAGCAATGTGATTTGGGAATTTTGTTAGGATTATCAATTACTTTTGTTAAAAACTGATGGTAAGTTTAGTTTTAACTAGTAAAATAAATGTGAGAATTATTTTGTTTGAAAAACGATATAAAAATTAGTTAAAAAATATAAATCACTTTTTTTAACAAACTATCACGGACTGATTGCAATTCTATTACATATTTAAGTTAGTTATTGTTTTTTATATATATATATATATATTAAGGGCCATCGGCTTATTTAGAAGCAAGCCGGGCCCTAACCATGGCTCTCCCACCGCCATGGCCCGTGAAGGCCTTTCATTTCCTAGTTGCCTTCCCCGTAATTTAATATTATTTATTTTATTACCGAATTAATGTGATATTAGAATTTTGTTAGGATTTTTAATGACTCTTGTTAACACCTGATAGTAAGTTTAGTTTTAACTAGTAAAATAAAAGTTAGAATTATTAGGGATTAAAAAACTATATAAAAATTAGTTAAAAATATATTAATCACTTTTTTTTAACGAACTATCACGAACTGATTGCATTTCTAATACTTATTTATAGTCCGGTAGAATTAGTACCTAACTAGGAAAAAAATTTTACAAAAGATTTTTTGCTTTAACGGCTTTATTTATGTCAAAATATGATTATCCTAGGTTTTCCCCCTTGTGCTTAAGTAGGGGGGTTGGGGGGTAAAAATAATCCTAAGTTTATTCGGATGAGTTCGTAAACCAGACATATCGACCCACCGGAAGTGGTAGTTTTGGGGGGTTTCGTACCCAAAAAATGGGTTTTTTGCATTTTTCATATGTAAATCTTAAAAATTTTAAATTTTTATTCTGACCATTGGATTTAGCTAATAAAAACACACAATTTAGTATTTAAAGCTTTGCTCTATCTCCATTAGTTACCGAGATATTAAAAAGTCTAAAGACAGTACATTGTATTTTGGTTCTCCAATGTTAATTATAAGTAGTATTGGGATGTGTTAATATTTCACTTATTAACCAATATTTCAATATAAACTTGGAATTCAGCTTCATTTGGTTGAGATTCATCCATTTATGGTAAAAAACCTTGGTTTTTGTGCTCATCACGGCAGCAAACCTGCATACTCTTTTCTCATGTTAATCATATGGAGAATAGGCAAACTCCTTTAGCAATGGACAGATATTGATGAAACTTAGTACATGGCTTCATATGGTAGAAATAATTTTTTTTAAATGTTAAAAACCTACCTTTAGTGTTCCCCATGGCAGCATACCTGCATAATCTCCCTATATTTATCATTATGAGAATAGACATTAGTTTCCTATTTATGAGCATGTTATTATATTTGGTTTACAGGTTTATGTGGTTATCAATATTACTATTTTAGAAATTCGCTGAGTACGCAGGTCTGCTGCGACGGGGGTATTTTATCACTAGTGTTTTTCTCCTCCTTTTAATTTTCTTGGTATAAAATAATATTGTCATATAATATTTGGTATTACTTACAATATAAGAATGATAAAATATAATCTTTAGCAAAATTTATTTCACAAATTGTGTTTTTATTCTGCATCTAAAGCCAATTTTTCATAAATTCTTTTCTTACTTTTTCTTTTATTATAATTTTTTATATAACTAAAAAGATTATTTTTACAGGCTATTTCTACAGTGTGATCTAAGTAAATATTTTTAATATTACATGCAAACCACGTAATGCTGCTGTTAAAATACTGCTGATATTAAAACAGACTTCATTGGTTAAAAAATTCTATGCAATTTGACAAAAAAGTAAATGAGGAGTCCATAGAATCGAATGGTTGAAAATTGCAAATTTCTTTAATTTTATCGTTAAATAGTCAAATTTAAGTATTAAACGGTTATATCCGATGTAATAGTCGTTATTTTCATGATATATATGCCTATGATATATGATATATGCCTACACAGAACACACTTGATACAACTTATGTCATTATTTTATTCATCTCTGTTAAACTTAATATGACGTAGTTTGGGTACAAGAGGCCCTAAAAATTTTAGGTTGGCCTCATTTAATGCAGATTTAATTGCCCTTTGACTTTATAAACGGTAATTATTTTAATATTTTTAGTAATTCACAAAATATAACCGTAAAATTACAAAAATACACCATTTGGGAGACAATTTTTAATAAATAGTTAAAAATCGTGCAGTTTGAAGTGTTGTATCATGACAACAGGTGATCCAAATATATGCGGTTGGTCTCATTAAATGCGGAATTTTCTGCTCTTTAACTTTTATATTGGACATATTTTCGTTATTTGAACCGTTTACGAGATTTGACCACAGAAATTTAAAAATGTCCCTTTTGTGTACGTTTTCACCCTACACCTCTTAAGCACACCCCCGACGAGGGAAAAACCTAGCATAATCATATTAAGACATAAATAAAGCTGTTAAGGCAAACAAATCTTATGTAGCAATTTTTTTTTTTCAAATTTGCCTGTTTTTTTGTTTAACTCTACTGGCTACTTTTTAACGAACTGTCATGGACTGATTGCATTTCTATTACATATTTAAGATTGTTAATGTTTTTTATTTATTTATTAAGGGCCATCGGCTTATTTAGAAGCAAGCCGGGCCCTAACCATGGCTAACCCACCGCCATGGCCCGAGAAGGCCTCCCATTACCTATTTGCCTTCCCCGTAATTTAATATTATTCATTTTAGTAGGGAAACAATGTAATTTTAGAATTTTGTTAGGATTTTTAATGACTCTTGTTAACACCTGATAGTAAGTTTAGTTTTAACTAGAAAATTAAATGTTAGAATTATTAGGGGTTAAAATACGATATAAAAATTAGTTAAAAATATATTAATCACTTTTTTAACGAACTATCACGGACTGATTGCAATTCTATTACATATTTAAGATAGTTAGTATGTCTATATATTATATATTAAGGGCAATCGGCTTACTTAGAAGCAAGCCGGGCCCTAACCATGGCTCCCCCACCGCCATGGCCCGTGAAGGCCTTCCATTACCTAGTTGCCTTCCCCGTAATTTAATATTATTCATTTTATTAGCGGAACAATGTGATTTTAAAGTTTTGTAAGGATATTCAATGTCTCTTGATAATAATTGATAGTAAGTTAAGTTTTAACTAGTAAAAAGAATTTTAGAATTATTAGATGTTAAAAACCTTATAAAAATTAGTGAAAAAGTATTAATCAATTTTTAACAAACTATCATGGACTGATTGCATTTCTATTACATATTTAAGATAGTTAGTATGTTTATATATTATATATTAACGGCCATCGGCTTATTTAGAAGCAAGGAGGGCCCTAACCATTGCCCCCCTAAAGCCATGGCCCGTGAAGGCCTTCCATTACCTAGTTGCCTTCCCCGTAATTTAATATTATTCATTTTAGCAACGAAACAATGTAATTTTACAATTTTGTTAGGATTTTTAATGACTCTTGTTAACACCTGATAGTAAGTTTAGTTTTAACTAGTAAAATAAATGTTAGAATTATTAGGGGTTAAAATACGGTATAAAAATTAATTAAAAATATATTAATCACTTTTTTAACGAAATTATCACGGACTGATTGCATTTCTATTACATATTTCAGATTGTTAATGTTTTTTATTTATATATTAAGGGCCATCGGCTTATTTAGAAGCAAGCCGGGCCCTAACCATGGCTCCCCCACCGCCATGGCCCGTGAAGGCCTTCCATTACCTAGTTGCCTTTCCGTAATTTAATATTATTCATTTTATTAGCGAAACAATGTGATTTTAAAATTTTGTTAGGATTTTCAATGGCTCTAGTAAACCCCTGATATTAAGTTTAGTTTAAAATAGTAAATAAATTTCAAAATTATTAGGTAGTATAAAACCATATAAAAATTATTTAAAAAATATTAATCACTTTTTAACGAACTATCATGGATTGATTGCATTTTTATTACATATTTAAGAGAGTTAGTGTTTTTTTGTATATATATTAAGGGCCATAGGCTTATTTAGAAGCAAGCCGGGCCCTAACCATGGCTCCCCCACCGCCATGGCCCGTGAAGGCCTTCAATTACCTAGTTGCCCTCCCCGTCATTTAATATTATTCATTTTAGCAACGAAACAATGTAATTTTAGAATTTTTTAGGAATTTTAATGACTCTTGTTAACACCTGATAGTAAGTTTAGTTTTAACTAGTAAAATAAATTTTAGAATTATTAGGGGTTAAAATACGGTATAAAAAATAGTTAAAAATATATTAATCACTTTTTTAACGAACTATCACGGACTGATTGCATTTCTATTACATATTTAAGATAGTTAGTGGTTTTTATATATATATATATATATTAAGGGCCATCGGCTTATTTAAAAGCAATCCGGGCCCTAACCATGGCTCCACCCACCGTCATGGTCCGTGAATTCCTTCCATTACCTAGTTGCCTTCCCCGTAATTTAATATTATTCATTTTAGTATGGAAACAATGTAATTTTAAAATTTTGTTAGGATTTTTAATGACTCTTGTTAACACCTGATAGTAAGTTTAGTTTTAACTAGTATAATAAATGTTAGAATTATTAGGGGTTAAAATACGATATAAAAATTAGATAAAAATATATTAATCACTTTTTAAACGAACTATCACGGACTGATTGCATTTCTATTACATATTTAAGATAGTCAGAGTTTTTTTGTATATATATTAAGGGCCATCGGCTTATTTAGAAGCAAGCCGGGCCCCAACCATAGCAACCCCACCGCCATGGCCCGTGAAGGCCTTCCATTACCTAGTTGCCATCCCCGTAATTTAATATTATTCATTTTATTAGCTTAACAATGTGATTTTAACATTTTGTTAGGATTTTCAATGGCCCTTGTAAACCCCTGATATTAAGTTTAGTTTTAAATAGTAAAATAAATTTCAAAATTATTAGGTAGTATAAAACCATAAAAAACTATAAAAAAATATTAATCACTTTTTAACGAACTATCATGGACTGATTGCATTTCTATTACATATTTAAGATTGTTAATGTTTTTTATTTATATATTAAGGGCCATCGGCTTATTTAGAAGCAAGCCGGGCCCTAACCATGGCTCCCCCAACGCCATGGCAAGTAAAGGCATTCCTTTACCTAGTTGCCTTCCCCGTAATTTAATATTATTCGTTTTATTAGCAGAATAATGTGATTTTTAAGTTTTGTAAGGATGTTCAATGTCTCTTGATCACAATTGATAGTAAGTTGAGTTTTAACTATTAAAAAGAATTGTAGAATTATTAGATGTTAAAAACGTTATAAAAATTTGTGAAAAGATTTTAATCAATTTTCAACGAACTATCATGGACTGATTGCATTTCTATTACATATTTAAGATTGTTAATGTTTTTTATTTATATATTAAGGGCCATCGGCTTATTTAGAAGCAAGCCGGGCCCTAACCATGGCTCCCCCAACGCCATGGCCTGTGAAGGCCTTCTATTACCTAATTGCCTTCCCCGCAATTTAATATTATTCATTTTAGCAACGAAAAAATATAATTTTAGAATTTTGTTAGGATTTTTAATGACTCTTGTTAACACCTGATAGTAAGTTTAGTTTTAACTAGTAAAATAAATGTTAGAATTATTAGGGGTTAAAATACGGTATAAAAATTAGTTAAAAATATATTAATCACTTTTTTTACGGAATAATCACAGACTGATTGCATTTATATTACATATTTAAGATTGTTAATGTTTTTTATTTATTTATTAAGGGCCATCGGCTTATTTAGAAGCAAGCCGGGCCCTAACCATGGCTAACCCACCACCATGGCCCGTGAAGGCCTTCCTTTTCCTAGTTGCCTTCCCCGTAATTTAATATTATTCGTTTTATTAGCTTAATAATGTGATTTTAACATTTTGTTAGGATTTTCAATGGCTCTTGTAAACCCCTGATATTAAGTTTAGTTTTAAATAGTAAAATAAATTTCAAAATTATTAGGTAGTATAAAACCATAAAAAACTATAAAAAAATATTAATCACTTTTTAACGAACTATCATGGACTGATTGCATTTCTATTACATATTTCATATTGTTAATGTTTTTTATTTATATATTAAGGGCCATCGGCTTATTTAGAAGCAAGCCGGGCCCTAACCATGGCTCCCCCAACGCCATGGCCCGTAAAGGCCTTCCTTTTCCTAGTTGCCTTCCCCTGTAATTTAATATTATTCGTTTTATTAGCAGAATAATGTGATTTAAAGTTTTGTAAGGATGTTCAATGTCTCTTGATCACAATTGATAGTAAGTTAAGTTTTAACTAGGTAAGAAGAATTGTAGAATTATTAGATGTTAAAAACGTTATAAAAATTTGTGCAAAAATTTTAATCAATTTTCAACGAACTATCATGGACTGATTGCATTTCTATTACATATTTAAGATTGTTAATGTTTTTTATTTATATATTAAGGGCCATCGCTTACTTAGAAGCAAGCCGGACCCTAACCATGGCTCCCCCACCGCCATGGCCCGTGAAGGCCTCCATTACCTAGTTGCCTTCCCCGTAATTTAATATTATTCATTTTTACTAGCGGAACAATGTGATTTTAAATTTTTGTAAGGATGTTCAATGTCTCTTGATAACAATTGATAGTAAGTTAAGTTTTAACTAGTAAAAAGAATTTTAGAATTATTAGATGTTAAAAACCTTATAAAATTAGTGAAAAAATATTAATCAATTTTTAACGAACTATCATGGACTGATTGCATTTCTATTACATATTTAAGATAGTTAGTATGTTTATATATTATATATTAACGGCCATCGGCTTATTTAGAAGCAAGGAGGGCCCTAACCATGGCCCCCCTAAAGCCATGGCCCGTGAAGGCCTTCCATTACCTAGTTGCCTTCCCGTAATTTAATATTATTCATTTTAGCAACGAAAAAAAGTAATTTTAGAATTTTGTTAGGATTTTTAATGACTCTTGTTAACACCTGATAGTAAGTTTAGTTTTAACTAGTAAAATAAATGTTAGAATTATTAGGGGTTAAAATACGGTATAAAAATTAGTTAAAATATATTAATCACTTTTTTAATGGAATTATCACGGACTGATTGCATTTCTATTACATATTTAAGATTGTTGATGTTTTTTATTTATATATTAAGGGCCATCGGCTTATTTAGAAGCAAGCCGGGCTCTAACCATGGCTCCCCCACCGCCATGGCCCGTGAAGGCCTTCCATTACCTAGTTGCCTTTCCGTAATTTAATATTATTCATTTTATTAGCGAAACAATGTGATTTTAACATTTTGTTAGGATATTCAATGGCTCTAGTAAACCCCTGATATTAGGTTTTAGTTTCAAATAGTAAAATAAATTTCAAAATTATTAGGTAGTATAAAACCATATAAAAATTATTTAAAAAATATTAATCACTTTTTAACGAACTATCATGGATTGATTGCATTTTATTACATATTTAAGAGAGTTAGTGTTTTTTTTTTTGTATATATATTAAGGGCCATAGGCTTATTTAGAAGCAAGCCGGGCCCTTACCATAGCTCCCCCACCGCCACCATGGCCCGTGAAGGCCTTCAATTACCTAGTTGCCCTCCCCGTCATTTAATATTATTCATTTTAGCAACGAAACAATGTAATTTTAGAATTTTTTTAGGAATTTTAATGACTCTTGTTAACACCTGATAGTAAGTTTAGTTTTAACTAGTATAATAAATGTTAGAATTATTAGGGGTTAAAATACGGTATAAAAATTAGTTAAAAATATATTAATCACTTTTTTAACGAACTATCACGGACTGATTGCATTTCTATTACATATTTAAGATAGTTAGTGTTTTTTGTATATATATTAAGGGCCATAGGCTTATTTAGAAGCAAGCCGGGCCGTAACCATGGCTCCCCCACCGCCATGGCCCGTAAAGGCCTTCCATTACCTAGTTGCCTTCCCCGTAATTTATATTATTCATTTTAGTAGGGAAACAATGTAATTTAAATATTTTGTTAGGATTTTTAATGACTCTTGTTAACACTTGATAATAAGTTTAGTTTAACTAGTAAAATAAATGTTAGAATTATTAGGGGTTAAAATATGATATAAAAATTAGTTAAAAATATATTAATCATTTTTTAACGAACTATCACGGACTGGTTGCATTTCTATTACATATTTAAGATAGTTAATGTTTTTTTTATTTATATATTAAGGGCCATCGGCTTATTTAGAAGCCAAGCGCGGCCCTAACCATGGCTCCCCCACCGCCATGGCCCGTGAAGGCCTTCCATTACCTAGTTGCATTTTCGTAATTTAATATTATTCATTTTATTAGCGGAACAATGTGATTTTAACATTTTGTTAGGATTTTCAATGGCTCTAGTAAACCCCTGATATTAAGTTTAGTTTTAACTAGTAAATAATTTCAAAATTATTAGGTAGTATAAAACCATATAAAAATTATTTAAAAAATATTAATCACTTTTTAACGAACTATCATGGATTGATTGCATTTCTATTACATATTTAAGATAAGTAGTATGTTTATATATTATATATTAACGGCCATCGGCTTATTTAGAAGCAAGCCGGGCCCTAACCATGGCTCCCCCACCGCCATGGCCCGTGAAAGCCTTCAATTACCTAGTTGCCCTTTCCGTCATTTAATATTATTCATTTTAGCAACGAAACAATGTAATTTTAGAATTTTGTTAGGATTTTTAATGACTCTTATTAACACCTGATAGTAAGTTTAGTTTTAACTAGTAAAACAAATTTTAGAATTATTAGGGGTTAAAATACGGTATAAAAATTAGTTAAAAATATATTAATCACTTTTTTAACGAACTATCACGGACTGATTGCATTACTATTACATATTTAAGATAGTTAGTGGTTTTTATATATATATTAAGGGTTATCGGCTTATTTAAAAGCAATCAAGGCCCTAACCATGGCTCCCCCACCGCCATGGCCCGTGAAGGCCTCCATTACCTAGTTGCCTTCCCCGTAATTTAATATTATTCATTTTACTTAGCGGAACAATGTGATTTTAACATTTTGTTAGGATTTTCAATTGCTCTTGTAAACTCTGATATTAAGTTTAGTTTTAAATAGTAAAATAAATTTCAAAATTATTAGGTAGTATAAAACCATAAAAAATTATTTAAAAATATTAATCATTTTTTAACGAACTATCATGGGCTGATTGCATTTCTATTACATATTTAATATTGTTAATGTTTTTTTATTTATATATTAAGGGCCATCGGCTTATTTAGAAGCAAGCCGGGCCCTAACCATGGCTCCCCCACCGCCATGGCCCGTGAAGGCCTCCCATTACCTAGTTGCCTTCCCCGTAATTTAATATTATTCATTTTAGTAACGAAACAATGTAATTTTAGAATTTTGTTAGGATTTTAATGACTCTTGTTAACACCTGATAGTAAGTTTAGTTTTAACTAGTAAAATAAATGTAGAATTAATAGGGGTTAAAATACGGTATAAAAATTAGTTTAAAATATATTAATCACTTTTTTAACTAACTATCATGGACTGATTGCATTTCTATTACATTTTTAAGATAGTTAGGGGTTTTTTATATATATATTAAGCGCCAACGACTTATTTTAGAAGCAAGCCGGGCCCTAACCATGGCTCCCCCACCGCCATGGCCCGTGAAGGCCTTCCATTACCTAGTTGCCTTCCCCGTAATTTAATATTATTCATTTTACTAGCGGAACAATGTGATTTTAACATTTTGTTAGGATTTTCAATTGCTCTTGTAAACCCCTGATATTAAGTTTAGTTTTAAATAGTAAAATAAATTTCAAAATTATTAGGTAGTATAAAACCATAAAAAATTATTTAAAAAATATAAATCACTTTTTAACGAACTATCATGGGCTGATTGCATTTCTATTACATATTTAATATTGTTAATGTTTTTTTATTTATATATTAAGGGCCATCGGCTTATTTAGAAGCAAACTGGGCCCTAACCATGGCTCACCCACCGCCATGGCCCGTGAAGGCCTTCCATTACCTAGTTGCCTTCCCCGTAATTTAATATTATTAATTTTAGTGATGAAACAATGTAATTTTAGAATTTTGTTAGGATTTTTAATGACTCTTATTAACACCTGATAGTAAGTTTAGTTTTAACTAGTAAAATAAATGTTCGAATTATTAGGGGTTAAAATACGGTATAAAAATTAGTTTAAAATAATCACTTTTTTAACTAACTATCATGGACTGATTGCATTTCTATTACATATTTAAGATAGTTAGGGTTTTATATATATATATATATATATATATATATATATATATATATATATATTAAGGGCCAACGACTTATTTAGAAGCAAGCCGGGCCCTAACCATGGCTACCCCACCGCCATGGCCCTTGAAGGCCTTCCATTTCCTAGTTGCCTTCCCCGTAATTTAATATTATTCGTTTTATTAGCGGAATAATGTGATTTTAAAGTTTTGTAAGGATGTTCAATGTCTCTTGATAAAAATTGATAGTAAGTTAAATTTTAACTAGTAAAAAGAATTTTAGAATTATTAGGGGTTAAAAACCTTATAAAAATTAGTGAAAAAATATTAATCAATTTTTAACGAACTATCATGGAATGATTGCATTTCTATTACATAATTAAGATAGTTAATGTTTTTTATTTATATATTAAGGGCCATCGGATTTTTAGAAGCAAGCCGGGCCCTAACCATGGCTAACCCACCGCCATGGCCCGTGAAGGCCTTCCATTACCTAGTTGCCTTCCCCGTAATTTAATATTATTCATTTTATTAGCGGAACAATGTGATTTTAACATTTTGTTAGGATTTTCAATTGCTCTTGTAAACCCCTGATATTAAGTTTAGTTTTAAATAGTAAAATAAATTTCAAAATTATTAGGTAGTATAAAACAATAAAAAATTATTTAAAATATATTAATCACTTTTTTAACTAACTATCATGGACTGATTGCATTTCTATTACATTTTTTTAGATAGTTAGGGGTTTTTTATATATATATTAAGCGCCAACGACTTATTTAGAAGCAAGCCGGGCCCTAACCATGGCTCCCCCACCGCCATGGCCCGCGAAGGCCTTCCATTTCCTAGTTGCCTTCCCCGTAATTTAATATTATTCGTTTTATTAGCGGAATAATGTGATTTTAAAGTTTTGTAAGGATGTTCAATGTCTCTTGATAAAAATTGATAGTAAGTTAAATTTTAACTAGTAAAAAGAATTTTAGAATTATTAGGGGTTAAAAACCTTATAAAAATTAGTGAAAAAATAATAATCAATTTTTAACGAACTATCATGGAATGATTGCATTTCTATTACATAATTAAGATAGTTAATGTTTTTTATTTATATATTAAGGGCCATCGGCTTATTTAGAAGCAAGCCGGGCCCTAACCATGGCTCCCCCACCGCCATGGCCCGTGAAGGCCTTCCATTACCTAATTGCCTTCCCCGTAATTTAATATTATTCATTTTATTAGCGGAACAATGTTATTTTAAAATTTTGTTAGGATTTTCAATTGCTCTTGTTAACCCCAGATATTAAGTTTAGTTTAAAATAGTCAAATAAATTTTAAAATTATTAGGTAGTATAAAACCATAAAAAATTATTCAAAAAATATTAATCACTTTTTAACGAACTATCATGGGCTGATTGCATTTCTATTACATATTTAATACTGTTAATGTTTTTTTATTTATATATTAAGGGCCATCGGCTTATTTAGAAGCAAGCCGGGCCCTAACAATGGCTCCCCCACCGCCATGGCCCGTGAAGGCCTTCCATTTCCTAGTTGCCTTCCCCGTAATTTAATATTTTTCATTTTATTAGCGGAACAATGTGATTTTAACATTTTGTTAGGATTTTCAATTGCTCTTGTAAACCCCTGATATTAAGTTTAGTTTTAAATAGTAAAATAAATTTCAAAATTATTAGGTAGTATAAAACCATAAAAAAATATTTAAAAAATATTAATCACTCTTTAAGGAACTATCATGGGCTGATTGCATTTCTATTACATATTTAATATTGTTAATGTTTTTTTATTTATATATTAAGGGCCATCGGCTTATTTAGAAGCAAGCCGGGCCCTAACCATGGCTCCCCCACCGCCATGGCCCGTGAAGGCTTTCCATTTCCTAGTTGCCTTCCCCGTAATTTAATATTATTCATTTTATTAGCGGAACAATGTGATTTTAACATTTTGTTAGGATTTTCAATTGCTCTTGTAAACCCCTGATATTAAGTTTAGTTTTAAATAGGAAAATAAATTTCAAAATTATTAGGTAGTATAAAACCATAAAAAATTATTTAAAAAATATTAATCACTTTTTAACGAACTATCATGGGTTGCCTTCCCCGTAATTTAATATTATTCATTTTAGTAGGAAAACAATGTAATTTTATAATTTTGTTAGGATTTAATGCCTCTTGCTAACACCTGATAGTAAGATTAGTTTTAACTAGTAAAATAAATGTTAGAATTATTAGGGGTTAAAATACGATATAAAAATTAGTTAAAAATATATTAATCACTTTTTTAACGAACTATCGCGGACTGATTGCATTTCTATTACATATTTAAGATAGTTAGTGTTTATATATATATATATATATATATATATATATATATATATATATATATATATATATATATATATATATATTAAGGGCCATCGGCTTATTTAGAAGCAAGCCGGGCCCTAACCATGGCTCCCCCACCGCCATGGCCCGTGAAGGCTGAAAGGCCTAGTTGCTTTTCCCGTTATTTTATATTATTCATTTTATTAGCGGAACAATGTGATTTTAACATTTTGTTAGGATTTTCAATGGCTCTTGTAAACCCCTGATATTAAGTTTAGTTTTAAATAGTAAAATAAATTTCAAAATTATTAGGTATTCAAAAACCATAGAAAAATTAGTTAAAAAATATTAATCACTTTTTAACGAACTATCATTGACTGATTGCATTTCTATTACATATTTAAGATTGTTAATGTTTTTTATTTATATATTAAGGGCCATCTTCTTATTTAGAAGCAAGCCGGGCCCTAACCATGGCTCCCCCACCGCCATGGCCGGTGAAGGCCTTCCTTTACCTAGTTGCTTTTCCCGTTATTTTATATTATTTATTTTACCAGCGAAACAATGTAATTTTAGAATTTTGTTTGGATTTTCAATGACTCTTGTTAACAACTGAAAGTAAGTTTAGTTTTAACTAGTAAAATAAATGTTAAAAATATTAGGGTTTCAAAATTATATTATAATTATTTAAAAATATATAGCCTTCCCCGTAATTTAACATTATTTATTTTTTTAGCAATTTGATTTGGGAATTTTGTAAGTATTATCAATTAATTACCTTTGTTAACAACTGATGGTAAGTTAAGTTTTATATAGTAAAATAAATGTGACAGTTTTTAGGGGTTAGAAACGATTTCAAAATAATATTAAATTTTAATAACCTTATTTTTTAAGGAGCTATCACCAACAGATTGCATTTCTATTTCATATTTAAAATATTTAGTTTTTTATCATATATTAATTGTTATCGGCATATTCAGAATCAAACAGGACCATAACCATTGCGCTATTGCATTTTTATTACAAATTCGAAATATTTTTTGTTTCTTTATATTTTATCAATGTGATCTCAGCCCTTACCATGGCTACTCTACCGACATGTTGTTTAGAAATTTGAAAGCATCAACTATGAAGTTTATTTACAACAGAGGGTAAACTTAGTTTAAGGTAGTAACATACATTTTAGTAATATATTGAGTTTTACACAAATATAACGGTATAAAAATTAACAGCATAATAAGTTACTTTATACTTTTTGTCACCAATTACCGAAAAGTTTTTTGACTTTGGTGGGCAGCAACTATGAACTTTATTCACACCGGATGGTAAATTTAGTGTAATGTTACTATTATAATTTATTAAAAAATTATAGAAAATAAATTTCATGATATATTTTTTGTCCCCAAACTATCACAGCTTAAATGCATTTCTATAACATAATAAAAATATTTAGTGTTTGTTATATATTATCAGCCGTATTTGGGTCATTTCGCCAGCCACTTTATGTCAAGAATGTTAAAATAAGTGCTTCGATGCAGACTACATGAGTCAATATTCTTAAAAAAATAGTTTCTAAAATAAAATCGTTGATTTCTATTTATAGAGCCAAATTCAGATTGTCATGCCATCGCAACCCAGCCAGCTTCACTTGAGCAATGCAGAACGATTGCATTTATATTTCATATTTAAAATATTTAGTGGTTTATAATATTATAAGGGCATATTCAATGTGTTGTTAACTACTCAGTGATCGCTCTATGACTAAGTGCTCCACAGTTTGATACTCCGCCCCGCAGTCGCATTACTGATCTTGCGTCATTCCTCATTTGTATATTATCATTAATTACATCCTAATTAAATTAATTAAGACATTTTTATTTATTTATTTAAATTGAACATATTATATTTTTAAAATGTTATATTTTATACCACTTTATTTATATTTGCATAGTTAAATGTTTTTAAATAAAATTGAAAATAAATAAATAAAATTAAAGTAGGTCCTACCTAAAAGTACCTAAGGTCTTGAGTATAAAAAAAGAAAAAACAGAAATTTAATTATACTGTCAAATAAAAATAATAAATCCAAACTCATAAACGTATATAAAACTGATATATCAATACTAAATAAAAGAAAAGACTGATTACATCGTTGGATTTTATGACAGATATAATATTTCCCCAGCCGTTTTTTTTGCGGTATCATAATTAAGTTCATAGTTTAAGCAGGGGGAATAAGTTAATGGCCATAATTTTATTTGTATATAAATTGTTAGGTTAGAACGTAATTTAAAAATTTATTGTAAAATAAGATATAAATATAGATATAATATGTATATATCGGGTGAATAATCACCTCTCTGTATTTTTTATATTTTTTTACTGAGGTAAATTTGTTTAACTGAAAATAGTTCTCTTTTCTTTGGGGATATAATGTATTTTATTTTATGTCTATTACAAAAATAATTTGTATTGTTGTTGAATTCATAATTAAGATTTTACATTTGAAAAGTACTTAAAAAAAAAAAAAAACAGTTTAAGTTTATGGCCAAATAGGTCTATATTTTAAATTATTATTAAAGATTGGGGAAGGCTGCAAGTCCTCATACACACGTCTTAAAACTTATTTGAATTATGTTGAAATTTTGTATTTCTACTAAAATTGGTTATATATTAATTCCAGGCTGATATTTGTGAAATATGAATGTTATGCTTTTTCTTCCATTGTTATTTATATTTTCGTTCTGATGTTATTAATTAAAATGTCAAACGTTTTAAAATTAGTATGAATTTATAATATTAAGTTCCTATTGAAAAACTGCATTTATTTGATTTATAAATCAAATAACTTATATTTTATGTACAAGTCTCAATGTTTCTTGATACTAAGATTTCTATTGGTTTTATTTAAACTATAATTAAATTATTCAAAGAGACTGCCAATTATTTTTTGTAGGGGCCCACGAGTTCCACATTAGTTCATAGTTTTATAAAAGCCACTACGTTCAGCACCATTTCTGAGTTTTTAATAATAATAATAATAATATAAATAAATATAAATAAAAAACTTAGTTTCAACCTCGGTCAGGAGTGGACGTTGTGTCATAGCGAAGGTCATCGCCTGCCTACCTAAGTCCTCCTAAACTTAGCTCTCCTTCCTTTCAGCATTTAAGAAATTAAAAGTGACTATTAATATAGCGTATTTGAGGCCAGGATTAAGAAAATTTTGGAGACAAATAAGTAATAAATTCGTTTGATCCATGAAAAGAAATAAATTAATATGACTTATAGTATAACAAATAACTTTCTTACATTTTTTACAAAACATATAAAAATACTCCCGTCGCAGCAAACGGTACGTGCACATTTCCAACAGAATTCTGAATTTTTTATATTCCCCATAAACACCATAGGAATGATGATGTTGGTTTGTTGCCATGGGAGTTTTGTAAGGAAAATAGGATAATTACTTCCCAGTTCAGGTACATATTGAAATGGATCTCGTTCTTGTAATTATTATTTTCCCCATAAACTCCATTAGGTGAGAAGGTAAGTTTGCCACCATATGTGTGTTGTAATGAAATATAAGTTAAACTCTATCTAGTTATGTAGTTAGCCCATATAAGTTAAACAACATTTACCAAGTTATGTCAATAAATTAGCAAGATTGATGATTTTGTTGATTTTTCATAAGAATAAATTAAGAACCCTATTTTTGTATTTTCTCCATGACCTGTTACGTAAGTTAAAATTTCAAAATACGGTAATAAATTGTTCGTTTTTTAAGCTCTTTCAAAAAGTTTTATTTGAACGTTTTGAATTTTGAAAATTGTGGTTCCAAAATGTAAAACCCATTTTTGCAGATTTTTTATCCCATAAAACCCCGTTCCCATAACCCCATTATCCTGGTTCGTGAACTAATGAAAATAAACCAGGTCCATACTCCCGAAGGCAAAAATCTAAAATATTTCTCGTTATTATATTTCTAACATAACAATTTATAATTGTACATTAAGAGTCATCTTCATCCTTGTAAAAGCACTGAAAACATGCCTGGGTATTCCCCTGTTTCGGACGGTGTTTTTGGATATTTACTGGTAAAATTTATGTTTTATTGTAGATTAAGGTTAGATCTAGGTCCCTCATACGTGATATGTGAGTAAATATCAATGCTATAAGTACAAAAAATCTTAAAATTAAGAAAAATCTAGTTACTTTGTGACATCACAGAAAGTAATATTTGTTAATTTTTCAAAATTTTTAGGAATGAGGGACCTAATATAACTATTCAACTAAAAACTTACCAAGTTTAAAGAAAATCTGTTGAAAAACGGTGTCCTAAACATAGACTTCAAAGATTTCAAAGAGAACGATGTTAATTTAATAAAAATACCACGTTTTACATAAAAGGCATATGGTTACATTGCTGACTACACAACAATGGGCTTCCAGCCCAAAGGTGAAGATGACTCTTAAATATGTTTCTCAAAACCAGACGGTCGCAATTCACAGTTGGAAGATTTTTCAGGAGATCGTAAAACAGTGGAGATTATTATTGAGTGCTGCATTGTAGAGTTAATGCTCACTTTAAGAATATTTTATTTATTTTATAATCGGGACTTAATACACTCTTTTTTATTTTATTCATACAGTTAATTTAGCCATTACTGGACTAACGTTAGTTTGGCCTAAAAACAAAATATTTTCAGGACTTAAGACTTGCGTTACATTGGCTCCAACTACTAAATCAGGTTAAGAACACATTGAAAAGTGTAAAAGAACGAGTAAAAAGTCAATAAAATAAAAGATTTTTAATATTTTTAAAAGGTTTGCCAAAATGTTCAATTTATTCTAAAACTATTATGATAAAAGTATGTAAAAAGTATAAAAGTGTAAAGCAGTGAAAGGTAAAACAATTAGATTAAGTAAAGAGTTAAGCAAAAAGAAAATATAGCCTAAGTACTTGAACAATAAAAAGAGCACTACATATAGGTTAACACAAATAATATTATGAATCCTGAGCGTACCTCGAATCATAAATTATTTAGCCAATTGACGTTTCTTTTGCCTTAAAAACAAAATATTTTTTAGTACTTCCGTTACTTTTTCTCGTTATATTGGATTTATGTTTGTCTGACTCAACGGTGAAATTAGACTCGAGCTGTTATATCCTTTATAAAATAATAAATACAATTTTGTTAAAGGGCCCGGATTTCTATAGCTCACTCAATGCATATTATGATTCGACACACAGTAAACATCCTAAATAGCATATTTTTAAACTCACGTTAGTCTGGTTCTGAGGTACAGAAATTCTAATTCATATGTTTTATCAGTTATATTATGACTCTGTTTTAAAGAAGTACAACAAAATTTAATTTAATTTACTAAATTTATTTATGATCATTGCATATCAACAAAGGTCCTAGGTATCGCTTGGCAAATTGTGAATGTTGCAATATCCATGCCGAATCTAATGTCGTCTTTATTAATATTTTTATAATTTAAAATTTTTATTAGATTTTAAATATCTTAAATCATACTAAAAGAACTGTAGGATTAGAGGGATTTTTCCCAATATTTTAGTTTGGAAATTTCATTGATTCATCATGTTTAATTTCATGATATTTGATCTTGCTCAAAAATGTTCATATTTTCATTGTTTCTATTATTAATTTTTCAATTTTAAATGCGGATATGTATGTCTAAAATAATAAAACTGGCTCATAAATTATAAATAAATCTAACTTGATAAATCCTGGTATACCGGTATACTTTACAAAGTTTACGTTGTAATTGGAAAACTTGTGTCGAAAAAATATGTAAAAGATTAAATTCTACATGTTTTCAAATGATTGTTCTTCGTGACATATTAGATTTTAATACGAGACTTATGATATACTACGGACTTTTTCAATCGATTATAACTTATGGAATTGAATTTTGGGTTGCATCCTCAAACTCCAAATCAATATTTAAAATACAAAAGAAATATATCAGAATAATGACATTTTCATCAAAAAGAAAATCGTGTTAACCTTTTTTTAAAGAATATGGTATTTTAACTATTCCATCTCTTTACATATTTAGGTGCCTTTTGTTTGTTAAAAATAATTTTGAAAATCTAGTTCAACAACAACATCAACATAGGTACATGACACGATTTAATAATGACTTTCAGTATCCAAGACACCGCTTAACACTTGTTGAAAAGACCCCTCAATATATGAGGAAAAAACTTTTTAATAAGTTACCAGTATTTTTAAAAGAAAGTATAATGGAAGACAGTTTCAAAAATAGCTTGAAAAAATTTCTTTTAGAACAATCATATTACTCAATAAATGAGTTTTTGGGTGAATAACTTGTTTTTTATTTTTATTTTTCTAAGTAATAGCAGAAATGCTCCTATTATTCATTCTCAACATACTTTTTGTCTTAATAGATTTTAAGACGGATATTTTAAGTTTAAGTTTTTAATATCATGACAATACCATCTCTTCTGTACCTGCTACGCTGGTTGTAAAAAGAATGTATTTATGGTAATAAAGATGTTCTTATTCTTATTCTTATTCTTACGTTAGCTAATCAACGCAGAAAAGATGGTAAACTAAATATTATAATCCCTCCATTAGGAGGGAGGATTGTTGGTTTGATTCATAGTAGTGTAAAAATGATTTAATTTATAGGTATATAAACTAAGTGTTAGAACTCTTCTCGTTCAAAGCTAGTTTTGAATTGTGTGTGAATAATAGATTACTTATTACACCAGATGAAGATTTATACGTAGGATATATCCTTCCCTCGTATTGATTAGGTTTGCAAAAGTGAAGAAAAGCAAATTGTTAGGTAAAACTTTCGAGAATTCTAAATAGTTAAACAGATAACTGAAATTTTACTTACCCAATATTGTGAATGTCAGTAATCACAAAAAACACACCTATTTACAGCGGTACATTAACAGATGTTTAAAGTGTTCAACTCAAACTAATGGGAAAATTTCAAATTTAATTTGTAGGTAGCGCCATTGTTTGATGTCCTATGTTCATCAAATTTTGGTGGAAACAACAACAGACCAAGCCCTATCCAACGACACAAAAAATAAAAAATCGCATGCGTATTAAATAAGTATATATTATATTTATAAAATCATATAGTTACTCTCCTCATTTAAATCCCGAAAAATCTAAAAAAAAAATCATTTTTGTTAATCAGGTTGAAACGAATATGATAAAATATTAGATGCAACTTAGTTTAGCTACAGATCATCCAGATTTAACTTCACATATAACCAACGCAGTACAGTGATACCAACTTGTAGTTTAGAAACGGTTCCTAAAGAGGATATCATATTTATAATGTTTTTAATACATATTTATTTTAAGGAAAATCACATAGAAATAAATTCACTCACCGAGTAACGAGCCCCTACCCTTCGACGTAAGACGTCGAAGAGTTCCATGTCCCTTTCGATTAGAATGACTCGAAGAATGAAAAACGTTCTATGGCTGTTATCCTGAAATTCACAAAATATTCCAAATAGAGTTTTAGACATTATCATGATGTAATAGTTTAAAAATGTTTCGTTGAGCATTTTGAAAATACTTAAAATCAATAACACTCGTGTCACGAGCAGGCTTGAAAAGTCATAAATTATAATTATAATATAAACGCTCAACTTCAGCACGATTGATTAACTTAACTATTTAGACTCCACAGTCTCTTTCTACCAGGTCGTTTTGTTCTAGATGCTCAACCCCACTGGAAAAGTTACTTAAATTGTTTACTTATCTTTATTCTTTCATTACCCACACAAGGGTGTAATTTAAGCAGTTTCATTGAGGGGGGGGGGGTAATATTTTCTATTTCTGTGTGATTAATGCCTAGGAATTCCTCCCCTATGTGATTTAAAAGTTCAAAATAAAAATAAAAAACATTAAATATTACGTTTTATATTTTTAAGTTAGGTTTTATTTCAAATTATTGCGGGTGGGACGTTCGTCTTGCTCCTCCAAATGAAGCGCTTTAAGTCATGGATTTTAGCCGTTTTGTTTTTAGCAGCAAATTATCAGTAATATTAATTTCAAATTGGAGGTCTTAATTTTACATCATCATAATTTATCTTCAAATTTTTTTAATATGCTTAAGATATGCTAGAGACAGCGTGGTCGGCACTGTGAATCCTGAGCACCAAGCCCGGAGGGTTGCCACACACAACCACTCATTACTCGTCGGCAACATGTTATACCCTTCCGCTTTGCGTCGTGCTTCTTGCTAAGTCAAATTTAAGCTCATCGTTCAGTCAGTTTACTTTTAGCTCTTTTTACAACTAAAAAGTTATTTATTTAGAACGGTTTAAAATGGTATTATGAATTTATAATGAGAGACAGATTTACTACTTCGTGTTCGTCTACAAGCATACTGTACTTAAGTTTCTCACATTATCAAGAGTTAAGAGTCTCCTGTAACTACCGCTATTTTACTCATATAACTTTCATAATTTTTAATTTAAATTACAAATTTTAACTTTAATTTTATTTGTTCATGTTGTAAATTTATTTTACTATTTTACGAAAATGCAAGAACTTTATCAGAAAATTTTGTAATATATTTGTTGCACTTCTAAACTTATTATAAATTGCAAACCGTTTCTGGATGTATCTAGTTAAAATTGTGTAACTGGTAAGATAGTGTAAACGTTGCATTAATTTTGTGATTTGAAATTAGGACTATCAATAATTTATCAATAACTAAGTTAAATGCTATTAATAAATAAGACTTAAGTTAAATGTTGAAATGGCCTGACAAAATGTTTTATTCCTCACTATTCTCCAACAAACTGTCAGTGCGGAACGTATAATAAATTGACTACCTCAAAAATTTATCCTTTACATTGAAACAAGTCCACTTGTGAACGAATTGTGCTAATGAGTATGATGGACGTGCGGAGAAAGTATATTTCGTATGATTATAATAAGTGCATACTTGTTGTTAAACATATAAATAAATAAAAACCTCAACTGTCAAAGAATATTCACAAAGAACCTTAAGCGTGACGCCAAGTGTGTATAAATAACATTCATATTTAAATCTCCCTTAGTGTGTTCCTCTAGGATGTCAACATCAATAATAAAAATTATAATGAAGTACTACAGTAGTAGAATATGTTTATAATAAAAAAAATCGTCTGATGGCTGATTAAATATTTTATACTACAGTAATTTGAATTTAATCCATTTTAAAAATTTGTTCATATAACAGTCTTTTATATCCAGGGTTTGTAGTTTTTCAGACTTATAAAGGACGCAATAAAAATATGCAAAGATGCATATGTAAGGGTGATCAAATTATATTCGAACCAAAATTATAAAAAGTTTATTTTATATTCAGGCTTTACTATTTAAAAAATAACTGAAGCCTACAGTAATATTAAATCCCTTACCAGCTGACGAAGGCTTCCGTTAGTCCTCCCTCTTCCGATCGTCTTGTATCCCAACCTGAGGACGGTTTTGTGATATTCATCCTGTAATTCAAAAAATACATTCTGGCATTAGATAGATAGATTAATATATAATTGTCTAAACAACGACATAACGACTTATGGAGGATTACTTGGATAAATGGTTTTTATGATAACATTAAGTACCTCAAGAGTACCAAAAGTACCCAATAGTGAGTAAACAAGAGGAGAGGAGAGTAGATTGTATGGATCCTAATCAGCATAATGTGAGGATAAACCTAAACTATCCACAAGAACTTGAATTTGAAGTCCTCACTATTCACTGAGGTGGGTTTTCGCGGTGTGGTGTTTGGTTCGTGAACACAATCGTGTTCCATGGCAAAACAAATTACACCAGAATAATGGAAATGAAATCGTACTCAAGCAGTCAAGAAATACTCATTGCAGTTGCTTATTTAAGGAACAGCCTGAGTAATCTATATAATTTTTCTATGTAAACGCAAAATATATTATACCTAATCGTAGTGTCCCACTTACTTGAATATTACTTCGTTATTTTTTTCCTTGTCTTCTTCAAAACATTTTTACTTCGAAAATCATTTAGATACAACAATATTCTCAAATAAATTTGTTTGAAATAATTTCATTGTTGCCGTAGTAACGCTTTATAAAAGATAAGCAAAAACCTTTCGCTAGCTCACTCATGTCAAAGACATTTTACAGAGAGTTACCAACAGTACTTTTGGGGAAAGGCGTAAATATCCTGTCTCTTAAATGTGGCTTTTCATCACTGATAGTTTCGCTTAAAACATCTATTACTGAAGATAAATTACTTTGATTGATATCATTAGTTTTTTTCATAAGAGTAATACTGGTTTTATGATTATTGTTTTTGATTCAAAGAACATAAAAATTGGGTCACATAAAAGGAAAACAATAGGCGAAAAGGTATTTTTCGCATTGTCATAAACTTTTAAGGGTATGATGGATGTTATTAACTCCCTTTATAGATATTTCAAAATAAGTTTAACACAAATAAATATTTACCAAAATAAGAAAGAGTTTTAAAACCTGAGATTATAAAGTAGCATTTCAAAACATCATATTACTATTTGACTTATAAATCATAATATTTTAAAAGCCAAATAAAAACTATTATTTGGACTACAGTAGATTTTTTTTATAATACCAATTTTTTATTTTGTACTACCATATAATGTAGAATGAACTCTTTTAGGAAACAATTAATTTTCCCAAACTTTCTATAAATTAAAGTTTTATTAATCTTTAAAATTATGATTTATTTACACTATATATATGTTGTTTAAGTATATATGTTGTTGAGGTCTGTCCAAAGTGACCATTGTCAAAACCTTTTGTCGGCCTTGCCTATGTCTTTATTCACACCTGATATAGAATCTGGTTCAAATAAATACAAATTTAAATTTGTACCATACTTCTTCTATTCAATTAATTATAGATAGAGATTGATTCTAAACTTCTTCTAAAGTACAAAGACGGATATATTTTTTGCAGTTATAGTATAAAATTAAATTTCGAATTTTACTTATAACTGTCTAAAATCATCTGTTTTCTCTAATGGAGAATTTTATAGCTGCAGACGTTTACGAGAATTGTGTTTATAGAGATTGACTCTTTAACTTTTTATAAAAAAGAGAGATTGATCTTGTCTTCTGTGGTTTTAGAATTATTAAATAACATTTCTAATTTCATTCTTAACTGTCTAAAATTATCTGTTTTCTCGATTTTAACTAAGTTTTCTATTAGTTTATATTAAATAATTACAAAAGTGTAACAGATGAAAATTAAAACCGTTATTCTTCTTTCTTATGATTACATATTTATAGCTCTAGGCTGCATTTAGCAGAGGATAACATGATTCTAAAATAAACGGTATCAGTTAACTGACACATACTTTCTCCCAACAATATAAAAAAAGAGTTAAAAGTTTCAAACATTAATGTCTTGATGACTCAGTCGGATAGCTACCAGCTGAGCAGCGCTCGTTTGACCCTGCGCGCGTCTGAGACTTGTAACAACATACTACGTTTACCGCTAAACGAAAAATTGAATTTTCTCCGCAACCACTTGACGTAGAGCAATAATTTAAAATACTTGACTATTTAGTTTTTTGAGCTTCATTTAATGGTGATAAGTAAAATTTATTTCAAGACAACACCTATTTTGAAAATCCAAAAAATTGATTTTTGAAATACTTTTTACTCCATAACTTTTGAACCCGTATTTTCTCGGAGATGCGGGTGGGGTCATTTTATTCACCATTTTAAGCTTAATAAACCACAAAATTTTAATCAAAATCGTTAGAGCAGTTTTTTGAGAAATTTGGATTTTTTACGATTTTTGAGGGTTTTTTGGGGTAAAATACCCTTAAAAATCAAAAATTCAAAAAATGAAAAAAACGCCTGGAATTATTGTGGGCTTGGACCTACATACCAAATTTCACCAAAATCGGACCATTGGGGCATTCTCTAGCTCTGTTTACATCCAGACACACGGACACACGGAAACACACACACACACACACACACACACACACACACACACACACACACACACACACACACACACACACACACACACACACACACACACACACACACACACACACACACACACACACACACACACACACACACACACACACACACATCACTCTGAAAACCCCTTTTTTGGACTCAGGGGGCACCAAAATGGATAAATCCACCAACAACTCAAATTCGAAAATTTTGACGAAAACAATACTTTCTCCATATACCATGGTATAGGGGGAGAAAGTAAAAAACCTTGAACTTGGGTGGCGTGACGGGGTAGACCGGAGCCTTAACAACCATATAATTAGGGTGACTATTTATATTCTGAAACTAATGCATTAATATGTCGTTTTTTTGCTTGATAATTCTAGAGAATTTTGAAATAGGGAAGAAATTTAAACTGTAAATAAAAAAACTAACTTGTGACATACATGTTTGAGGACCAGTTTTCTTTAAAATAACGTTTTAATAACTTATAATGACTCTCAGTGACTCCTAGTCACCTTTTATGTTCTTAAACCATACCTATACCTTGTTAAAAAGTAACTGTTCTAAAGTAAACTGATTAATTATCAACTGTTACACAATTTGTTGTCATGTGAAATTAACAGCTGGCATGAAACAGTGAAATGAAACAAAAACAATGATAAAACGGACAAAAGCTAAAAGGCTTCATCAAATTGAATGTTAGCAAGGATAAGAAAACACTTCCCATCACTATTTCTGACCCCTCTCAGATCAAGTTCAAAGAAAAAACAGGCTATAGGCTACAACTATTTCGTGTGGAAACGGTTCCTAAAGAGGGCATTCGATGCTTATCATGTTTTATACGACTTATCTATATATTAATAGGCAAGCATGTTTCGTTTCCTCCTTTTTTTCTCAGCTTGTGTGCATCGTAGGAGAAACCGTGCATACCGTTAGAAAGGTATAGTCCTGTAGATGAGCAGAATCACGTTCTAATTCACATCGGACTCCAGGGCTACGCCCCACAGGCTTTCAAAGTTTCAATGTTAATCTTATAGGGAAAGGAGAATTAGACATTAGAAATTTGACATTGTTATAGAATTGAATCATTAGACAGCTGTTGTAAAAACAACTACTAGAAAAGCAGGAAGAACAGATGTTTTGGTTATAAAATGTTTTTAAACTTCATGGGTCCAGATCAACTGAAATTTTGATCTAATTTCGATCGGGAGGTGATCTCTAGTCTATATATTAATACGCAAGCATGTTTCATTTCCTCCTTTTTTCTCAGCTCGTGGGCATCGTAGGATAAATCAGCGCATACCGTTAGAAAGGTATAGTCCTGTAGATGAGCAGAATCACATTCTAATTCACATCGGACTACAGGGCTACGCCACACAGGCTTTCAAAGTTCCAATGTTAATCTTATGGAGAAAGGAGAATTGAATGAATCATTAGACAGTTGTTGTAAAAACAACTGCTAGAAAATTAGGAAGAAAACAGATGTTTTAGTTCTAAAATGTTTTAAGCTTCTTGGGTCCAGATTAACTGAAATTTTGATCGAATTTCGATCAGGAGGCGATCTATAGTTAATGGTAATAAACATCATACAGAAATTAAATCACTCACCAACCGACATCCCTCGACTCCGCTGCGACCGACGCGACGTCTGCCGTCTGCGCTGATTACTAGAGTCCACCGGCCCGGCCCGTCACGCAATCTTCCAGTTATATGCCCTTTCGTTTGTGTTGATTCGCTGAATTTAGTGCGTTCTTGGAGAATGTCATCCTAAAATTCACAATAAATTACAAATTCCATCTTCTGTAGAGCAGTAGACACTATCCCAATGAAATATATTTTTTAAATTACGCTTTAAGAATTCATCAAACTCGAGTCCTGTATAGCCTTCAACTGACACAATTAATAATAATATAAATATTCAAGTATAGCACGACTAACTATTTCGTCTCTACATTCTCGCTCTACCAAGGTAGTTTTGTTGGTATTGTTCAATTTTCTGAAAAGTTACCTAAGGTGTTTGACACATACCGTTGCACATTGGGTATGCTTTGCCTTGATACAGGATAAACAAGTAAATACACTAGTCACAGTTCTTTTTTCCTTCATTACCCAAAAAAGGTTGTAATTTAAGCAGTTTCATTGGTGGGGGGCAATATTTTCTATTATTGTATGGTTACTGCTTAGGAATTCCTCGCCTTATGTGATTTACCAAAATCAAAATAAAATAAAACCATTTTAACGTTAAATACCATTTTAAGTAATTACTTAAATTTATTTAAGTTAGTTTTTATTTCTAATGTTCTTGTTGAACAAATGCACCTCTTGCTTTCTTAAATGACGCGCTTTTACACATAGAGTTCTTTCGTTTCTTTTTCCCAACTTAACAGTTATTGGAATTTAAAATCGTACTTCTTGGTTTTTTTATTGATATGTATCTTCCAAATTTCATATACTGTGAGTAATATATACTAAAGAGTAACCAGTACTGTGAATCCTGAGCACAAATCTCTCAGGGTTGTTGCACACAACCTTTCATCTGTTCTGGACCGCCGACGCCGACGTCATGTTACCCTTCCGCTTTGACGTCGTGCCTCTTGCTGACTTGAATTTAAGCTCATCGTTATGTATGTTTACTTATATATATATATATATATATATATATAAAACTAACGAGTTTTCATTTAGAGTGGTTAAAAAATTGTATCATTAGTTTGCAGTGGGAACAAAATGACTATTTCGTGTTCGTCTTCTGACATATTTTATACTTAGGAGCCATAATCATGATTTGTGGGCCTCCTATACCTTAAGCAATTTTACTTTCACAAAAATCGTAATATTAACGATTAACTGTAGGCTAAATTCATTTCGTTGGGTTAGGCAAATGTTAGATTTCACCCCGAATTTTGTAATATATGTTTTACACCTCTATATTTACTATAGGACTACATTGCAAAACGTTTCTAGATGTATCTGGTTAAAATTGCGTAAATAGTTGCACAGTAAACAAATTGCATTATTTATTGACTTACCTTTTTTTTTGAGGGAGAGGCGGAAAAATGCATTACGCACACAGGTGGCCAGCCTGTAGTGTGGGGCTCCCCTAAAAACGGGTTTACCCACTAAAAAACCTCCTCTACTCTTTAGGAATCTAACCTGGAATTGTTTGTCACATTACGTCAGGCTAGGCCTAAATTTGGCTTACGCCCGTGGGGCTCGCTCCTTATCCAGCCGCTCGATCAAGGGATCTGGGCCACTTCGGTCCAGATCGGCTTTCTTTTCCAGGAGGATGCCCCGGACGAACTGTGACAAACAATCCCAGTTGCCCTCATCCTCCATAATCTTTTGGCAGACCGTGTCCACCGAAAAAACACCGAGTTTTCTTGTGGCCTCCAGGCGGGGCCTTTCCCAACGCGAACAGCGGAAGAAGGTGTGTTCCGTGTCATCGGGAACGCCCGGGCAGTAGATGCAATCCGGTGAACCGGTCTTGCCCATCCGGTTCAGGTACGACTTGAAATAACCGTGACCTGTCAGGAACTGCGTGAGGAAGTAGTCCACCTCGCCATGCCGCCTTTCTACCCATGGTTGGACCTGCTCGATGAGTCGCGCAGTCCATCGTCCTCGGGTGTCGTGCTCCCAGCTGTGTTGCCACTGCTGGAAGGTTCGGGAGCGCTCTTCTGTTCTTGCCGTGTCCTTGCCGATCTCGCCTTGTCTCTGATAAATCGCTTTCCTCTCCCCTGCCAAGAGCTTGACAGGGATGACTCCGGCGACCACCAGGACGGCAGGCTCGGACACTGTCCGGTAGGCGGAACACACCCGGAGCGCAGCTTGACGCTGAACCCGGGCGAGTCGCAACCTGTAGCACTCCTTTTCTAGAGCGCCTGCCCACACCTCTGCCCCGTAAAGGAGCACGGACTGGACCGCGGACATCAACAGACGTCTTCTGCTGGATCGGGGACCCCCGACATTGGCCATCAGCCTACTAAGGTAAGTCACTACCTTAGCGGCCTTGTCCGCCGTACGGAAGATCTGATCCCTCCAGCTTAACTTGGTGCCCACCATAACCCCGAGGTATTTGGCGGCACGAGTTGATGTGACCACCTCCCTTCCCACTCGGAGTGGGACTACAGTGTCGATCCTCTTCTTTGTGAGAATCACGATCTCCGTCTTACTGAGAGCAAGCGAGAGGCCGCGATTGACTTACCTTAGAAAGTTACGAATTTTTAATACTATACATTTCCTTGAAATGATTTAAAAATATTTCAACAGATGGGCTGAGTTAACAATACTTAGGTTAAACGAAAAAATCTTTTGACATTTCTAGTGTGGAACACGCTCCTCTTAATGCCTTAAGACAAAATAAGTATGTCTAAGGATAAAAAAAAATAGAAAACTTTCTACTTCTTTCTATAAAACTTTTGATCGAAGATCTTATTTAGGTTAGTCTTTACATATCAAAAAGTAATTGAATAAGGGGAAGTTAATTAGTTAAGGGAATGATAGCCAGTGACAATTATTGTTCATTCCACAGTATTCCCCAACAAACAAGTTCTAAACGTATAATAGATTTACTATCTCAAAGATTTGTCCTTTACATGGACAAATCCTTATAATATCTTCTGACAGAATTGTGTTATTGAAAGTGTGTGGTGAACTCGGTGCAGAGTTGCGTTACAGAAAGTAGATTGTTCATGATTGTATAAGTGCATGATTGTTGTGCAGCATGGATATAAATAAAAACGTAATTGTTTGAGAATGTTCGCAAGCGACCATTTATAAAATACATTCCTATTTCAAAATCCTTCAACGTATTCCTTCGGGATGTCCATAACAACAATAAAAAATAATGAAAATAATAACAAATTATATTTGTTGGATATATTTATAATCCTACTAAATGGTAGGTTGATGGCTGATTTGATATATTTTGAACCGTTATATCTTAAACTCGATATATTTTTATAAATATTTCATATAACAGTTAATAACTAGGTATACAATGCAGTTGTCTGCTTGCAATATTGAGCGGAGCGACTATTTTTTTAATCAATAATAGCAAATGTTTTATGGGTAATTCAAGTGAGCTCGTTCGCTACGCTCACTCGCCATCAGGGTTTGGCTCGTTCGCTGCGCTCACTCGTCATTTGAGTCAGCTCGTTCGCTACGCTCACTCGCCCTCAATTTAGTTCGTTCGCTGCGCTCACTCACCTTTTAGGTCTGCTCATTCGCTGCACACACTCGGTGCCAGATTTAGGTTGTTCGCTGCGCTTCACAAGTCGGCAATACTCTAATAATTTTTTATTACCGGTACGCAGGTTTGCTGCGACGGGGTGTTATATGTTTACAAGATATTAAATAATGCGTTGTCCAAGATTTGTACCTCCTCTCCGTAAACGTGGCATTTCATTCACGCACAAAGGTAAACAAACCACTAAAATAAACAAAACAACAATTTCACTTAAAACTACTGTATTCCCAAACAGCTGATAGTAACAGTCTGCAGTTAAATTTGATCCTTATAACAGCTGTATAATCAACACACAGTAAACAAAACAAATAAAATATTTCTCCTATTAAAATAACATGGTAACTTTAAAGGGCCGTAGGGCAGAGCCCTTATGTCCGATTTGGACAATTTCAGATTTATACCTTCCCATAGATGGTTGCTATGACCAAACAAAATTTCATGAGGATCACTCCAGCCGTTCAGGAGGAGTACTTGTAAATAAAAAGCCAGAGTGTAGTATAGGAGCTTCGCTCG